>JAVRXN010000009.1:91756000-91943794 GCA_033556935.1 Timema podura
CATATTATCACAGGCACACTTTAAACCAACTTTGCTTACCTTGGCAACACTCCGCCACACGACACGCTACGCCACTTGTGTGGAGTGGTTCGCGCTACTGACTATAGTTAGAAGAAGCCGAAATTGATGCACTGCTTTTCACATATTGCTATTTTTCTACATCCTCGATTTCCGCTAATTCACATGCAATTCCTAAAAAAAAGCTCCTTATTTCTTCCCCTAAAATTAAGTCGTTAATAGCTTGTGTCATTCGTTTGTTAGACGCAACCTACTAATTTAATCTCTTCAACAGAAAGGGTACAATACCTATAAATTAAACCTTCACTCCAACCAATGAGCGTAATTAGTAGGCCTACTTATAATCCTAACAGATAAGTCTATTAAGACTCGGTGTTAAAAAAAACTTAAATAAATATTTTATATAATTTGAATATCATTGATTAGCCTATTAGTAGTCTACTTACATTATTTTGAGTTTAATCAAATTAAAATTGTAATACCGTTATACTGTTTGAGGTAATAATATAGATAATAATAATAATAATATAATAATAATAATAATAATAATAATAATAATAATAATAATAATAATAATAATAATATAATAATAATAATAATAATAATAATAATAATAATAATATGCATAATAATAGTATTTCCATGTAGCCTATTGTGAGCCTTACGCTATATATACAAATAATATCCTTTAATAATGTACTTTATAACATAATCCCATTTCTAATCAAAGAGATACATTTTATAATTAATTCAAAATTAGTTTAAACTTCTGTCTCATACTAAAGATTTGTTGAAGCAATTACCGAATCGTATTTTCAAAAAGAACAGTTGATTTTTCTCTTAACATATTAAATCAATTCATTTGGCTCCTCAATAAATACAACACAAATAGTTTTTTTCTCGAACTAAACACATGTCCAGATCTTGTCAGGCGTGTTAACCATTCGCCCAACTCCTTCCGGTGACGCCAGTTCATAGAACACGACTCGGCGCAAGCTAATAATAAGGTACTAGTCCTCCTCGGGCATCGTTCTTTGATATGTCGCCAGAGAGAAGCAGATCTCTGCTCAACTTTGTTATGAGTCGCCTGGGGGCAGCCATGGAGATTGTTACTAATGGAGCAACAGCGACACACGGCGACATGGAGGAAATATACAAGTGAAGGGTTGTGTGCTATTGGATTGCAAACGAGGCATGGGCGGCTGCTTGGATATTTTTTTTCTTTGCAGTATTTACACAAAACTAAAGTTTTAAATTTTCTTTAATTAATACTAGTACTGTGAATAGTATACCTTGTAAACTTCATTTTAAAAAAATGCTAAAGGCTACACCATTTTAATAATTATGTCATGTTCTTATCTTTACTACAGTACTAAGATTTAGATTTGGATATCAAGTTGAAATATCTCCCGTAATTTCTCCTTGAGATTTAAGTTGATAGCCTATCTTCACTCGGTTACGTTATATTCATAGGGAATAACCGTGGTTCACGCAGTTTAAGACGCCAGTTTCATAATATATATATGTATATTTAAATACGCTCTAAATAATCTATCAATTGATTAGAATTTTAAATTCAAATCACTTAAGATGACCTCTTATACAACACAAATCTTGAGCGGCTCCACATTGAAATTAATAACCAGATTTGGAAACGTTGTAGGCCTACATTGTTAGGCATAGGTTCAAATAATCTCCCTGCCAAATTTCGTTAAAAATGGTCCAAGAAAATTACATTTATTAACTTATCGCGTATCAAATATCCATACAGATAGATAAAATGCCAAATGTCCAAACAGGACCTCACTACACTCTGTCAATAATTTTATGGGTTAAATGAATTAATGAATCATAAATATTGAGTCTATCTATTGAATAACAAGATGCAGAGAACTCACTTATGTATCCAAATAATATATGAACCTACTATAAATTTATTGATAACGTAAGAGGGTTACACAATCAAAAAACTTTAACTACATCAATACATTCTTACTTGTATGTGTGATTTTAAGTATAATAACCAAAGCAACCAATCCAGTGGCAGCAAAACTTTATTTGTGTAAGGAAGTCCGAGCAAAAAAAAAAGTTAATTTTTATGGACTTGCCTTTCATCCCCACCGAAACACCCACCTCACTCTCCCACCACCGATAAGGGCTTGAAAATAAGATATCACTAAAGCTATTTGGAATGGTCCTCCTTCCCAATTTTTGTAACTTAGATTAGTTTTATAAACTATTTTAATAGTCTGCCTCATTTTTTTTAAATTCGGATGCTTCAAGAAAAAATTTTAAGTGGCCTTCCGTCAGTAAATTTTGAAAATTGGATTCATTTAGAAGCTATTATGAATAATAATCGCCTTGATTTTTTTTTTTTAATCGGACTCCTCTAAAAGCTACCATTTTAAGTGACTCTCCTATAAAATAAAATTGAAATTGGGATAACCCTTGGAGCTATTTAGAGTGCCCTCACCCTAGTATTTTCTAATAGTTAGATGCCTCTATAAGCTATTTGATGTGGTCTTTTCAAGCAATTAAAAAATGTGTATGTTTTTAGACGCTATTTGGAATGATTCTCACTTGGATATTTTTGAAAATTGGATGCTTTTAGAAGATAATTGGAGTAGATGTCACCTGGATTTATATATACAGACACACGCACACACACACACCTATTTGAGTAGCCCTTTTCTAGCAATTTTTTAAAATTGGATGCCTCTAGAAACTATATGGAGTGATCCCTACCTAGCATATGTTTGAAAAATGAATGTATTTAAAAGATACATGCAGTTTGATGAAAGTCTTTCAGCTTCATATTCGAGAATATCAGAAAGTGTAAAATACGTCTTGAGGGGGGAGGGGGGACACTTTTAAAAGCTATTTAAAGTAGTCTTGGCTCAAAATGTTTGGAAACTTCGATTCTCTTAAAAGCTATTCGTAGAAGGCCTAGTCCTTAGGAAATTTTTGACATTTCGATGCCCCTAGGCTCTAGAAGCTGTTTTAAATAGTCCTCGTCCAGATTTTGTTTATTATAGTTTTTTTAAAGCTATTTGAAGAGTTCTTCCCCTAGATTTTTTTTATTTAGATGCTTCTAAAAGCTATTTGGATTTATCCTCGAGGGAATTTTTCTTGAAAATTAAATACCTCTATAAGCTATTTAAAGTGGTCTTCACCCAGCAATATTTTAAAAATGGGCTCTTCTTAGAACCCATTTTGAATGGTTCTCTTCCGGGAATATTTTGAAAATTCGGTGTTACAAAAAGATAAATAAAGTGGTTTTTAACCAAAGCTATTTCTAATTTAATGCTTTCATAAACTATTTGGAGTGGTCCTTGTATGAAAATTCTTCAAAATGACATGCATGAAAAATGATAAGCAGTTTGGAATGATCCAATGAAGATTGGATGACCCAGAAATTAATTATAATGCTCCTTGCATGATTTTTTGTTACATATCTCTATACGATATTTAAAGTGGTCTTCTACGGCATATTTTTGAAAATTGAATGCATCTAGAAGTAATTTGAAGTTTGAACTGAGAGCATCTTACTGCTTAAGATTTGATATCATATGATTTGAGATGAATGTAAGGGAAGACAAACTTATTCTGGGAGGGTATCCGGGGAGTGGGGAGCAGTGCCCCCTGCTCCAACAGTTTCATAGCTATTGTACAAATGTGATCCCTGAATACAAAACTGATTTAAAACCATCCTTAAGGAATAAACTAATACAATTTGCAGCACTAGTGGTGGACATGAAAGGAAACTACAAAGTTGCTTTCAAAGTAAATATTCTTCTATAAATCTTCAATGAACAACATTTTAAAGCAACATTTTCCTATGTTGAAATACTTTTGAGAATATATTTAACACTTATGTGTCAAACTATGGTGGGGAAAGGTCATTTTCAAAAATGAAGTTGAAAAAAAAACCCGGCCTCGTACAATCATGAATCAAGATCATCTAACATACCTTTCCTTACTCAGCATGGGAAGTGATATACTTCATAAAATTGACTTTAAAAACATTATTGACATGTTTGCTGCAAAGAAAGTAAGGAAAGTTTGTATTATAATGAGCGTTTTCATTAAGTCTTCATGTAACCTTTTACTTTGTTATTATTACACTTGTGTGAAAATAAACATTTATGCTTAATTTTACCTTTCCTCAGACATGTTATGATCTAATTTACAACCTTCTTTGGTGGCCGCATGGTATAAGGCGTCATGCTTGAAAAAGACTTGACTGTCGATGACAGGGAGTGCGAGGTTCGAATCACGGTCAGGTGTGCTGAGGGTGTTTTTTCCTAAATGGTTTTTCCCTCACCATCCTCAAAAATGCGGGTACGCTCCCTCTAAATTCAGCTGATATATTTCTAATCCTCTGATATTATCGAATATGAAACCAAAAGATGGCCTTTAATCAAACTCCAAATTACTTCTAGATTGTCAAAAATTGGCCAGAAAAGAACGCATCAAATAACTAATAGACTAGAGGCATCTAACTGGCAGAAAAAGTCAGGGAAGGAAAGATCTAAATAGCTTTCAAGGCCATCCATATTTCAAAAATATTTAGGGGAGGACAACTCCAAATAGCTTCTAGATGCATGTAATTTTGAAGAATTTTCAGGCAAGGACCACCCCAAATAGCATAGTTTCTTAAATAATTCAATTTTCAAAATGTTTTCAGTGGAAAACCATTTCAAAGATTATCTTATATAGATATCTAATTATCGTAAAAAATTAAGATGAGGATCACTCTAAATAACTTCGAGTGGGCATCCAAATTTTAAAAATTTCTAGGTGAGTAACACTTTAAATGGATTGTAAAAAATCCAATTTAAAAACAAAACAAGGCGAAGACTACTCATAGCTTATATAGTGAACAATTTCTTTTTAATTATTAGAGGGCCACTCCAAATAGTTTATAAAAACTATCTGATTTTAAAAAATTTGGAGAGGATGACCACGGTTTAAAACATACATAAGATCAAATATGAATGAAAAGCTATAAAATGGCTCTAAACAGAAATCCAATATTGTAAATAACTATGTTATCTATAATTATGACCCTCCTATGAAAATTATCTGGATCCGCCCCTGGGCCCCACACTGTATACCACCCCGAGGCCCTAAATACGTAAATATGGCACTGGCTTATGGCCTAGACGCATATGGTAGAATAATGTTAGAATGGACTTGAAAGAGATAGGGTGTAATGAGGTGGACTGGATAGAATTAGCTCAAGATAGGACTAGGGTGTAATGAGGTGTACTGGATAGAACTAGATCAAAATAGAGATAGGGTGTAATGAGGGTGACTGGATAGAACCAACTCAAGATAGGGTTAGAATGTAATGAGGTGGACTGGATAGAACTAGCTCAATATAGGTATAGGAGCGTACTTTTGTAAGTAAGACAGTGAACTATCAGTTTCCTAATACAACAGAGAAAACAAGTAAAATACTACTTTGACTACCAAAAAAAAGTTTGTATCTTCCTACCAGAATTCCGCTATATATACCCATATGTCAGAAAAGACGATAAACTTCCCCCTATGACAAATATATGGGCCCGATGAAAATTCTCAGTAGAGGAGTCGTTGATCCTTCATCAGCATATCTCCCAAACCATTCAAGTAACCAATAGGGGTTTAATATCTCTAGTACTTCATCATATGTCACCGAGTTTGGTCCTGCTATGGACCTAAATAATCGGATTAAACTCATTCCAGTTCACGTGGGGTGCGCTAAACAATAGTAGCAACGTTTTTAGGGGAAATGGGTAACTGAAAGAGTGGGGAGGATTTCAAATGAAGTTAGGGGGCAGGAATGGCCTAATATTTCAAGGGGGGTGGACGACATATCAAATTGTAGGGATTCTTCAAGAGAAATGATTTAAGGGTGTCAATTTGGAGATTAAGTTACGTCCAAATTCTTAGCGCTCTATTCATTTTGAAAATAGATTGAAGAATTATACTGGCTGGGTTAAAAAGCAGTGGATTTTAAGCAGGGGAAGGGGACGCGTCTTATTGCAAGTTTGGACTGTCTGTAACTTCTCTGATATAAAGAGACAGAATGAGCTGTATTGTGTCCTAGAATGTTGCCAGGGTAAGCAGAGCTTGTTAAAGCTGTACCTGTGATATGTTCTCAGTCACTAAGTCCCCATTTGACCAAATATATAACCTATATACTGCAGGAGAGGTGGTGGGTGACAGCTAGCAGAAGTTTCTTATTACAAACATCGGCTGAAGGTAACTAATGCTAACCTATTTGGAAGTAGTTTTTTTTGCTTACTAATGCTACATTATCAATAAAAATTGTTACCAAACGATTATAATAAAACTTCTCTGAGGATTAGGCCTACTGTATTATTGGCCTTTTATTAACTCATTGAAAGACAAAATATATTTTTAAAAACCTGTTAGCCTATGTTTTTTGTTTTGCGGTTGTGGCCCCAAGTGATATTATAGTATATTAAATAATAAATTTATAAAGTGCCTCTTGTAACAGACCACCAACATAAATATATGAGTTTTATAACTTAGAGAAAGAGCCGTACAAAATATTAGTTTCAAAATTAAAACTTTACTATTTTGTAAACAGTGTATGAACACAGCCTAATACGGTCTGTATGACGTCATCAGACGCCCTTGTTTAGACTGTCTCGCCATTTTAATTTATGAAGAGAATGTACCATTTTAAAAGTTCTTGTTTGAAAATAACTTAGCCTACGCCACTTCCACAAAAAAGAAAACATATAAACGGTTATTTTAATATTTTTTTATTTTAATAAAGTAAAAATGGTTTAAAGAAAACCCCTACTCAAACATAAAATGTTTGCTGTGAAAGGTTTGACTTCCAAAAGTGACAACAAGTCAACATATGACCTGATTCGGTGGCTGCATTGTCTAAGGCATCATTCTCGTGTTAGACTAGACTGCCGATGATAGAGAGATCGGGGTTCGATTCCCGGTCGGGTGAACTGAAGGTGGTTTTTACTGGAGTGTTTTCCCCTTTCTCTAAACGCAAATGTGGATACACATTATTTAAATTTAGCTATCTTCCTTCCTAGCACATTAGATTATCTAGTACATATACGTATAGCTCGAACGAGTAGTAGGATGTAATGCTAAAAAAGAATCAGTTGATGGTATATACAAGTTACTATGGCATAGGCCTATTAGTCCAGCTTATGTATATATGAGAAAAGCAAATTAATGTTACAAATACAGTTTTTAATATTAAAGTCTATTTAAAACATTTCGTCGTATTAGGAAGAGGATAAGGCGTAGTAAAGTTATAAAGTTGGATGGAGTAGAGCTGAGAAAAGTACAAAGTGTAGAACACGGCGTGGGCACTCTTATGCCGGGATCACGATCAACTTAACGTTAACTTAACGTAACGTTCACTTAAAGTTGACTTAAAGTTAACTTAACGTATGTGTGATCACGATTCACATAACTTAGCGTAACAACTCGAGCCAAACATCTTCATTCTCGAGTATGATCTGTGATTTGTACTAGTTTTACAGGGATGATCTGTGAATGTTTACAGTTTTCAATCGATATAATAAATATCTATTACAAAATATTTTTGATAAATTTAGCTTTCCTATTATAGTTTAATTATTTTGTTTCAATGTCTGATTACTAGAACTTACGCTAAAGAGTAAACATTGGTCATAATACCAACAAATGAATTACTAAATAGCCCTGTTGACGTCACTCGCATAGTGATTGGCTGGCTAGATCACGTGATACCCTTCAAGTAACGTTCACTTAAAGTAAAAGACCTCCCAGGACATCTCTTACGTTAAGTTAACTGCAAGTCAACATTAAGTTGACTGCATCGTGATCGCCTCCATTTAAACACACGAGGAGATCCTTTACGTTAAGTTACGTTAAGTTAACTTTAAGTTAACGTTAAGTTGATCGTGATCCCGGAATTATAGGACTATCTGATCTTGTAAACTAGTTTGTAGAACTATCGCTAGGAGCAGTTTGCAATGACGTCACAGAGAAATGCACATGGGTGGACGTGAAGTCCATAGAAAAGGAAGTATGAAGTCCATATAAAATTTGCCATTACTGTTTTGTTAGCAATTTGTCGTTTATTTTAAAGACGGAGTTTTGCTAGATTTTCTCGATTTTAATTTTTTAAATGTGGTTTATTTATAAAATAATGGACTTAGCTACATTTGGTTTAATTTTATATAAGAATTGATTAATTAACATTCCGCAGTAGAAAATGCGTTGTGTTCCGAGTGCAGAGTCCCGCTTCCAATCTTTGAGTTCGCGGCACTAACACTACAAGCGCTAGCGATGTGGTTCTACTTGTCAACATTTAGAGTGGCGTGTCTATACCTATCTCTTTTCTATGGTGTAGAACATCTTGGAATCGTGGTTGAAGCAAAATGTGGGAGTAGAGATGATCTCATAAGAAGATGTGTGTAAGAGACCCGCTTATGACAAGAGAAGTGCCCTTAGAGTGTAGTAAGAAAGTGCTGTACAGGGCATACTTTGTACCTTATTGTCACATATGCAGCAGAAACATGGATATTTAATTTAAGAGAGACTAGAAAAGTGGAGGCCATGGGAATGAGCTTTGTGAGGAGCATGTTAGATGTCACGAGGAGAAAGAGGATTAGGAATAAAGTTATCTGGGAAAGCGTAGGGGTACAGGGAGTACATCTGATACTAGAGGAAGCAAGACTGAGATGGTATGGCCATGTAATGAGGATGAAAAAGGAGCGAATACCAAAGATAATTATGGGGATGAAGTATGTAGGAAAAAGACCACAAGGGAACTCAAGAAGGAGATGGGAGTAGAAGATAAAAAAAGTTTTCAAGTGAGAGGAGATGAATGGAAGCGATTAAAAGAAAAAGCATGGCGGAGGGCAATAGGAAGATGTAATCATTTTACTAAATTGACCCGACCACAGGATGGAAACAGTTGATGATGAAAATGATGAGTAATTTTTACTTATGGAAGAGTGAGTCTGGTGATAGACTCACTAACTGATATTGATCCTGAGGTAAAGGAGTGGTATGTGTTGAAGAGGTATTGTTAAATGGCATTCGAGTGATTGAAAATCAAAGGTACCATACGTAGAATAACGTTCATCATTATTTATATGCCAAAGAATATAAGAACTGCTTAGAAATAGGCACATATTTAATAAAGCCAATGGCCCTACTGGTTTTAATTTACAAGAATAACTTAAAAATGTTTACGTTTAACATCATATTTCAAAATAAATTGAATGTCGTGTAAGAGTAGCAAAATTTTAACTTGATGAGTTGGTCCATTCCCCCCCCTTTTTTTTAATGCCCCCTTTGTATTTCCGGAAACTTTAAAGAGCTGTGTAATTGTTCGTTCATTTCCTACCTACGTCATCATTTATGACCAGAATATAGGCCTATTATTTAAAGATCAATAACCACACAGAGAAAAAAAAAACGCAAACAAAATGATTTGATGCGGAAATCGCGCGTAATAATCAGGGCACAATAGAAAATGACGAAAGCTAGTCCCTTGTGTCTTCTTCTTTTTTTTTGGAAGAGAATTCACTGAAGGGTGGTAGCACTTCAGAAAAATAAGGGGGAGAGGGAAGGTTCTTCACTTCACTGTCCCCCCCTCCTACACCCTCTTCGTCCGGTCTCGGCTGCACTTGACGAGTCACACGAGAGGACAGCCCACGGAGATTCGAGAGTCCTCAGACTCGGTTCCTGAACAAATGTTCAGTTCCAGGAAACGCGCGATGCCCCCCTGACACCCCATTTTCCACTTGCTGGTCCACCCTGTATAATTCTACACTTGCGCACTTAATACAATTCCCTATTGTCTCGAGATTCGTATTGTGTGGTACAAAGTTTTTTTTTTCCTTTTAAAAAATGGGGTGAGTGGGTAAGTTGGTTGGGGGGGAGGAATTATTTTTGTTTTTGAAGAGCTTGGTTTGTAGAAACTCTTATGTGGAAGTAAATGAATGGCAGCGCCTTATGGCACACTGTTATTCAAGACCGAAGGTTGTGTTTTCACTACAGTTAACACACTTGCTCGTGACAAATGTTTGGATTTAGATTGAATCAGTCAATGGACTACACGTGATAGCTTCCATAAAACTTGTAGTCCTCTACGCTTATACTCTTTCTCATGCTGAAGAATATATACCACATATTTCATAAGCAAGGGCATTCAGACGAGACACCCTTTCACTGAGGAATGGACCAACTATTTTTATAGAAAGAACCTTATCTGACAACTAGGAAAGTTACTAAATATAGCTACATAGAAAGAGCCTTATGTAACAACTAGTAAAGTTACTAAATATAGCTACATAGAAATAGTCTTATTGAAAACTAGAAAAGCTACTAGATATTAATATAAAGAGCCTTATGTAACATCTAGAACGTTACCAGATATTCGTAAGAAAAACCTATCTGAAAGCTAGAAAAAATACTAAATCTTCACGGAAAGAGCCTTAGCTGACAGCTAGAAGTGTTATTGGTAAATTTTTAGGAAATACCTTGTCTTACAAATATAAAAGTTACTGGATATTTATAAGAAGAACTTTATCTGAAAGCTACAAATAAAAGTAGGGCCTAAGTCTTTATCAGCTATAAACGCTATTAGATTTTCATAGGAATAATATAGTCTGACAGATAGAAAACTTACTCGTCAAGTCATGTTACCTAGAGCTGTCACTTAATATATATCAATATCGTATCAATACATGTTACTATAAAATAACATTAATACTTTAGTAAAATATTATCAACTCCTAGGCGACACGATCCTGTCAGTGGCACGCAGGCGAACTAAACTTGAATAGTTAGGATTCAACTTATCTATTTAGTATAAGATGAAAAATGCAAATTCTTCATTCACCCTAAGAAGGGTTTAAAAAAAAAAAGTGGTTAAAAATAGGCCTTTCTCGAAACCGCTTTGAATTAGAAATCTGACCTTTTAAGTAATTTATATTTTAAGAAAATGTTAAAGAAGGGGTGAAGGTGAGATTGTCTAGTAAAGCTAGCCTATTCCTATCAATATAAAAAGTGTGAGGCCTATAGTCTGGATTTCTATGGTTGTCTTTTAGAATTCGATTAAAATTTGTATGTATTAAAAAATTTAAAGATGAAATAAGTGTCACTAAAAAACTTCCTTGTATATATGCTATTCTATATTTTTTAGGATAGAAAAAATCGAAAAACCGGTTCCATTTGGTTTCATGGTTTATACTGTAAGTGTGCAAAATTTCATATTCCTAGGTCACTTACGGGTTTCTGAAGAGTGTGGAAAGACACACACATTAGGAAATTATAATATGTAGATTTTTATCACCGCATCTTACTACCTCTTCAGGTTACGCGCATATATGATAATCGCTTTAGTGGGGTAAGTATGAAGAAGGAAGCATTTTAGAGGTATCTAAGAGCATTTGCTTGGAAGGAGAGTGAGAAACAATTTAGGAAAACCCCCACTCAGTACACCAAGCCATGATTTGAACCCCAATATCCCCGTCACTAGTAAATTAGACTGGATGAATCTGTTATTTAGTCTGCGTGCCCACCGACGTGGGTTTTTACTCATGTTAAAACCCTACCCAGAAGTGAAATTACATGAAACCCTCAGTAATGTAATGTGGGGATGTAGGGAAATAGTGAAAAGGGCAGTGTTTTTACAGTTTTTAAGGCAAAACTTTTTTTTTGACAAAATAAATCAAATATTGCTCCAGTAGAAATATAGAGTTTAAATTTATTCAGATGATAGCCTCAACAGTTGATAAATATCTGTCACGAGAATAGCAGAATTAGAGGAGAAACTTAAGGGAAAAAGTTGTCATTAAATTCTAGGACACCCTTGACAGATATATAACAATATTAATGTTGATATCACCATGTGAAGTAAATTATAACTCAATGTTTCTACTGGAGAAATATTCGACTTGGTTTGGCAAAAAAAAAAGTTTTGGTATAAAAACTGCCAAAACACTGCCTTTTTATCACTTTCCCTTCCACTCCACCTTAAACGATAAATATATTAAAATTTTGTAGACATGAATTCACGCATAAAACATCCCCCACCCTTTTCTCTCGTAGACTTTTTTTTTTTGCATCCTTCCTGAACAGAAGGCCAGGAGTGTTTGAAAATAATCCTCCCCTTCCATTTTCAGGACCGTTGTAGTTAATAGAGGCCCATGATGAGGGCACTTGAATCCCCTGGTGCGATGCTGGGGGTGTTTGTGGGGGAGGATTCTCTTCTCCTCCCTTATACTCCCTCACTACTACTCTGTGGGGGGTAATGAGAAGGGAGGGGGGTGCTCTAATCTTCCGACCCCCTGCAGACTGTGAAAACAGGTACGAGTGTAACATAACGGCAACTAGTAGCGCTTCACTTGGTACTCAACATAGAGAAAAAACACGCAGACTTTATATTTATACGAGATAAGAGAGGGGGGTACTTGGTGCAAAACTATCATATCGACAGATAGGCTATTCCTTAGAAATAAATAAATAAATAACTCTCTAAAAAAATCAATTTTATTTCAAAGCATTATTATATTTGTATTTTCATTAAATAAAGTCTATTGGCTTTAAATTAAAAAAAAAGAAGATACTTTAATTTTTTGGCTAAAAGTATTTCCTTATTTCTCATTTTATATTCCCCCCCGAGTTACTACAGTGTTGTACTAAGTGTATGATGTAATAATCCATCCCACTCACTACTATCTTCTTTTCACAACTTCCACGCTAGTTGTTAAACGTGCCCTGCTCGGTTTAAGGGAAACATCGGATTAAATCTGCTCAATCGTCTATGATCGGCGCTCAATTTACTGGACCTGATCGATACAAAGGTAGGATACACTTTATATATATATATAGGCTACAAGGTTGAGTTTTCTTCCCACGCCCTTCTTGGAGTATATAAACAGGGGGCTATTGTCGCAGCTATTGAATATGTGGAAAATCACCCCTAAAGGTATCAGAACAGGATTCAAATCCTGATCTTACTATCATTGACAATCATGAGATGCTATTCTCACCTTAAGGTGGGAGTATAGAAGGTGTGATAAAAACATAACAGCATTAGATGAGGAAGAGAAAACGCCATTAAATTCCAGGAAACTCACGACAGATATTCAACAATGTTGATGTCACCATGTGAAGAAACTTAAGTCTTATATTTTTATTGGATCAATATTTTATTTAGTTTGACAAAAAAAAAGTTTGCTATAAAAATTGTAAAAACACTTCCCTCAACTCACGTTTCATACACTCCCAACCTAAACGCTTGGCAACAGTTTTTTTTTTTAATTTAACAAGCTGTCATCATCTTAGCTCAGTCGATTAGACGTATTTGCAGATTAGGCTCCAGTTAAGGGTATGGGGTTTGACTTTCAACACGACCAAAAAATGTATTATTAGTTAAATTGGGGTCTCTTAGCCTTTCATTGGCCAGATAACTGGAATTTTTTGACTTACTGTATTTTTATGAGGTTTAAGACGTCACTCTCACGATATACTGGGCTGTCGATGACGAAGAGCTCGGGGTTCGAATCTCAGTTGGGTGTACTGAGGGTGGTTTAACCTAAACGTTTTTCATTATTTATCCCCGTAAATGCGGGTACACGTTCTCTATTTTCTACCTTACTCATTCCTAAAACATTAGCGTAATTAGTTTTTATAGTACTGTGTCTTATTACCCGTTCGGGCTATACGCTTATGTGCTAATTACGCTAATGGTTTTAGGGATTAAGGAGATTATACTTATAGGAAGTGTACTCACATTTGTCTGGAGAAAAAATTGAACGTTCATTTTGAAAAAATCTCCCTCAGTACACCAAATCGAGATTTGAACCTCGATCTCTCAGTCATCGGCAGTCTAGTCTACCGCAATAGTAGCGCGTTAGACCAAGCGGCCACTGAAGGGGTAAAATGTTTCGAACATGCTGGGAATTGAACCCGGGACCCTTAGTTCAGTATACATTCACGCTACCAAGTGAGCCTAGGTATTGGACCGTAATTAGTGCATATGCGTATAACTCAAAGGGGTAGTAGAATCTGGTGTTAAAAAACAAACAAAAACCAAAAAGCCTACATCGCAGTAAAAAAAAAGACCTCCACAGCTTTCACTTGCCGAGCTAATAACAGAGAGTTTTCCAAACCAGTATTTCCACGCTAAAACATTTCCATTATAAAATGAAATACACGCGGAGCCGAATATCGGGTCGAAAAATGTATGCAAATACTCGCAAACATTGATGCAATAATGGGGCTTTGATGCGGTGACATTGCTTTGCACGCCGTGTGTTTGTGGAAGGAACTAAAATATTGATACTGCCCCCATTTGAAACAAGTCATCACATTGCTTTTAGAACACACAAGCGCACACATCATTAGCCCGGGACACTAATTATGCTAATGAACCTTGTCCGCTGCATTAACCCTCGCAGTGATAGACCAAAGAGGTAATCGATAGACACTGTCGACAGCAGCTTCGTGGGAATTTAACCTGAACGCTATTTTTTTTTTATGTTTTATCAACGCGTTTTATTATTATTATTATTATTATTATTATTATTATTATTATTATTATTATTATTATTAGCACCGCGTCTTACTACCCGTTCGGGTTATACGTACTTACGCTAATGTGCAATGGTAGGGTGATTGTGAGATGAAATGGAGGACCTACAGTTTAACGTGGAATCCGAACCACGGTGGAGGCCTGGCATTCCTCACATTCACAAGTTGTGTTTAATACACATCTTGTCAGAGGTGAAGGAAGGGTTTGGCTTTCAGATAAATATGTGCCGGGACCGAGGATTGAACCCCGGAACCCAACACAGAAGTCTGACACCTTACCCCTAGACCACCAGGTCACCCTATCACCGCGTTTTATTAAATGTTTAGGTTGGTTATACGCATGATAATAATTACACTTTTGGAGTAGGGATAAGGAAGGAAGTATTTTATAGGTAACCTACCCGCATTTGTTGGCAATCTATTTAGGAGAAATACCCCTTGGTAGACCCGACAGGGTTTTGAGCCTCGATCTCCGTCATCATTAGGCCAGTCTAGCACGAGAGTGATGCCTTTATCCACTCTGCCACTAAAACAGTTTTGAACGTTGTTAAAATATTTACTATATTTAAACTTATTTTTTTCAATAAGCGGGAGAAAATGAAACTAAACTTGGTGTAATTTTATAGATCTCGCAGCTGAGATAGATAGTGGTAGAAACAAAATTACATCCTTTACTGTCTCCAGCCTGTGGCCTGGGTCAGTTTTTTTTTATTCAAGCCATATATTTTTCGGTACGGGTTTGCTAGATCTGTCGTAACTTCATATGCCTTATAATCAAACTTAAGACTAGGACAAGCATAATATCCAGTCCCCGGCTGTTAATTTGTCAATGTGAAAGGGTAAACCCACATTTCATCAATGATAAATTGAAAAAAACCAAAATAGATTATTGTATTAACATTTGCTCAATATCATTTTAAATCTTGCAGCGACCCGTTTATGCTGTCGAATGGTATAAGGCAGGCATGTCAAACTAGTTAGCTCGGGCCATACTAAGGGGGATGCCTTTTTAAAAAAATTTGAATTTTTCACCATTTTAAGTAAAAAATAGCTTTGACTTTGTACCTATTATTACAAAAATGAAATTAAGATTCAAAATGTTATGGCTCACTTTCTATTATTTTTTTCCATTAATTTTTGCAGTTCCTATCAACCATTCTTTTGAAAAACAACTTGATAGGCCTACTCCGTGAAAGGTTTTGAATTTGATGCAATTAAATGTGACAAAGTATAACATTCCCTAATGGCTTATTTCTATTTTCTTTTCCTACATATTATCCCACTCATGCGGGGTCAATGTTTATATTTTTATGTAAGGCCACAATAACTTGCCATATTTGTTTGGCGGACCTATTTTTACAGCCGGATGCCCTTCTTAACGCTAACTCCTGACCCTTTCCTGGGTGAAACAGAGTGAATTCTACAAGCGAGCGTTAAAGATTCCACAAATTTTGCGGGAAATGTACTTTCCCATACCTTCCAGTGTTCTTTTACATGCCAGAATCAACATGGGACCGACGGCTTTACTTCCCTCTGAAGGAAGTTGTGCCACGGACATTAATCGCTCAAGAAAAATCCGATGAGCTTGGGTGGATTTGAACCCATGGTCTTTGTGGAAGTACATAAAAGCGCGAGCAAAAAGTGGGTACAAAACAGCGCAAACGATCGGGGTACAAAGAACGCAGGTACATAAGAGCGTAATTCTTAATTGCCGTAAAAAGTCGAGTGTCTGTTTGGCGGCAAGAATGCGTAGGCTACTGGAATTAACAGCTGTCCAACTTCACCCTTTGAAACCCGATTGTCCCCTAACCTAACCTAGCCTAGCCTAAAGGCTCAATGCCAGTAACTTGAAAGCCACGTTAAGGCTGCTGGCGTGATCTGTACAATTGCTACCCAGTTAAACACAGACCCCCTTGTGCTGTTCTGGAGAAAAAAAGAGGACGTTATAATGTCAAGAAACACTTGCGCTATCTGTACAACTGTACACTTGCACTGTTTTGTGCCTGCTCTATTTTGGGACCACGAGGTTGCGCTGTTATGTACCCGTGCTCTTTGGGGTCGCAAGCGTCTTCAGGTCCTGAGGCAGGCCCTTTACTCCAAGACCACCGAGGTTGGCTAGATGGTGTATTTCATTAACTTTGATAAAAATAATAAATGGTACGGAACTCCGCACGAACTTTCTTGCTCTATTTTTTTTTTTAGAAATGGAGATATTTACTCAAAATTCGTAATATAATATACACTAGCAAACCCGAGAACAAATTGCGCTAGACATACGTAAAACATTTTTTATTCATGGTTTTAAACTTCATCATTTTATTTTTAAAGAATAAACGTCTTCATTTGCATATTTAGATCAATACAAAATATCGATATTGGGTCTCCAAGGGTCAACACTTCGTATTAAAATTTTGACTTCCTGTTAAAATTTTCGTCATTTTACTAAGAGGTATCTTATGGTTATTTGCAGTGCTATTAGGTATCTCTTTTATAAATTTTGACCAATTAAATAGGTAATTATTGACTATTGAGTCTAAAATGAGAGAGATAAAATTGTTATAGCCGATTTTGAGAAAATAGAATTTTTCTCTTCTCACCCTTTAGTAAACTGCTATTAATTTTAGGGTTAGACAGACGGCGTTTCAAAAACAACTTTTTAGGGTTTGGAAGGTCATGAAACGTCGACGTCCATATACATCTCGGGCTAGATTTTTTTGACGGTCGTAATACTTTACCTTAAATTGTTGGCAAAGTTAAAAGAAATATATATTTGTGTTTAGCTTGAAAACTTTTGGTTTTATTAAAATATAGTTCAAGTAATTATCATAAATAGATCCACATGTATGCAATGATAAATAATTTCATATCTCAAAGACTTACGGAGATAAAATTAAAAATTGGAATTTACGCGTCAGACCGGAGCACTTAGTCATTTTGCCGAAATATTGAGAGTAGCCGTTTGGTTTAGAATATTTGTAAATGTTTTGAAATGAAATTTAATCAAAATCGTTAGAGCCAATTTTGAGAAAATCGACCTTTTCTCTTTTTTCCCTTCAGTAAACTACACTTAATTTTAGAATTGGATATCCAATTCCTAAAACCCCTCAGGGAAACCCTATGAAAACCCTAGATATCAAGTTTTAACCCGATCGGTAGAATAGCTTAGACTCTAGTTGGAGGTATAGACAGACAGTCAGACAGACGGAAATTCAAAAACAACTTTTTTTGATTCGAGGGGTCATGAAACGTCAAGATTCATCAAAATCTCGAGTTCGATTTTTTTGACGATCACAATACTTTCTCTCCCTGTAAGATGGCGAGAACGTAAAAATTGAGTCGTAATGTATGTTGGTTCATTATAAGATCCGAGAGCGGCATAAATTCATGGTTCAGCTACGAGTGACCCGCGGGTCACGAGTTTCACATGCCTTCTTTGACCTTTCGACCAGTGACGCGGATTTCTATTCGGAAATAACTATTATTTGCTCACTAGTACTATCTTATCAATAAAAAATGTTATCAAACGAGTCTAATAAAACTTCCCTAAGGATTACTGTGTAGTTGGCATTTTTAACTCGTTAAAAGAACCAAATATATTAATAAAACTAATACTTTTTTTTGTTTTGCGGTTGTGGTAGCAAGAGATATTATAGTATATGAAATAATAAATTAAAAAAGTATACACATGTATCTTCTTACACTGGCCACCAAAATAAATATACAGTAATAAGTCTTTTATAACTTGGAGAGAGAACTATATAATATATATATAACTTTTTTTAGCATCACCTCTTACTACCCGTTTTTTAAGTGCGGTTTTTAAGTGCCATAGATGCCACCCACAAAAAACAACAACTTCTAAACGGTTATTTTCATAAGTTCGTGTTTTAATCATGTAAAAACTGTTAGTTGGTTGAAAACAAATTGTTTGCTGTGAATGTTTTGACTGCAAAAAAGTAACGACAAATCAACATAAGGTCTTACGGGTCATATTGTTTGGCGAATGGATAGGCCTATATGGTAGCTTTTCATAACTGTCAGATACCACCTCTCCTACCATTGATGTTCTACAGTCTCCACTAGGGGTCGGCAACCTACGGCATGCGTGCCAAGAGTGGCACGTGGAACGATTTTCAATGGCACGCTGAGCGATTTGAATAAAAATAATATAAAATCTTTATTTTTAAATTAAAACTATTGATTTTAGTAATAATTTTAGTGACAGGGTGTTTTATGTGTCGATGATTCAATTGCTTTGTTTCAAAATTTCAAAATGATGTCTTTACAACTTTATTTTGCCAAATACATTTATAACTTTTGTATTTATTCTGATCTAGGCCTATCTTGAAGTATTACATGTTCAAGAAACAGGAGTTATTTAAGTTAATATATTCAATTTAGAAACATGTTGTTACATTCACATTTTACAAGATAAACTTTAATTTGTTCTAATGGTAATACTAGTTAACTAGTATAAAAATATAAACGATTTGGGTGGGCTTAGGTTGGTTGGCACGCTGGCTGACTTTGCAATATAAATTCGGCACAACATTACTAAAAGGTTGCCGACCCTTGGCCTATACATACATTAGTTAGTACCCCTGTGAGGGTTGAAATTTGGTGAACTTGAGTGATGGTGTTTGGTCTTTGGTTAGGTAGGGTTTGTTTTTAGGGGGAGAGGTGGTGAGGGACTTAAAAATATGTTGTTTTGTGAGTGATTTTTGAGGGTCACTGTTTAACATAAGTCTAGGTAGGAAAAGGAAAGGGGGGGAGGGTTGTTGTGAATTGGATTGGTAGGATTTTTGGGAGGAGTGGGGAGGGGGGATTTTAAGATATAATGGTGTTTTGTGGGTGATTTGTGAATGTCACTGTTAGAGCTAAGTTCGGGTAAGTAAAGAAAGGGGAAGGGGGGGATAGGATTTTACTACCCCCTTGGCGGTTTGGTTCCCCATCTGGGGCCAACCCATATTATTTTCACTATGGATATTTTAAGGGATTCCCAAATCTGCTAATCTCTCCCAGCTCGGCTTGGCACCCACTATAAAATAAAATAAAAGTAAAACTCAAGAGCTTACTAACCTAAATATTCCAAACACACAAAAAAAAAACCCACCGTAAAGCCAAAGGAAACTACTAGAAAAATAATTGAGACAAAGACACTTGGTAGCCATATCCTATTCACACGTCCTGGCAACCCCATCCCCTCCCTTCCTCCTTTGAAATCCTGTACAACTCTTTAACGTTTCCCGTTTTTTCTTGTCTATTTAAAGAGCATTCGAAGAAGCCACACAGGGGGGGCATAAATAACCAATGACAAGAAACGAGAACAAACATATATATACAAACACACAGACAAAAAGCGTATTTCAAGCTGACGAATCTTTAGAGAAAAAAAAAAAGAATCTTCCTCCTTGAACATATATCAACAAATAATATGATCGTCGATATCAAAAGAACTGCGCGAAGTTATGATGAAGAAGTGTTTACTACTTGGAAAGAAAATACGACATGAAATAAAAAAAAAAGTTTGTTTTATCTCTTCCTACCTTTCACTATTTTTATCTTTTATTCCCGCCCCCTCCCCCAAACATATCCACCAATAACATTATTTCTCTTCGGGTCTACTTGTTGAAAGCCTCTACGTCTTTGTGTGTTGAGTGTGAATGATCGGTTATATACTGTCGGTTCTTAGGGCAGTATTACACTGTCATATCTATATTTTATAAAATCGAAAAATATTTATTTCATATTTCATCAAAGGAAAATTAGTCGAGCTCGGTGGTCTTTAAATAAATTTCTCGTGTCAGGACTCGATGTTCGTGGGCTCAAACCCAACCGTGGTCGACGGATTTTTCTTGAGTGATAAAAAATTTGTAGCGCAACTTTCTTCGGAAGGGAAGTAAAGCCTTCGGTCCCATGCAGATTGTGACATGGATAAGAACCCTGGAGGGTAAGTGAAAATACTTTTCCTGGCAGAATTGGTAGGCCCTTTCTCAATCGTTCATAAAGATTCAGTGTGGAAACCAATGGGGAGCCACCACGATTTCTGAACTCCCCTAGTACATGGGTTTCTACCAGATGGTGCAGAGAGCACTGACCAGCCGAAGGGCTGAGTTCATGCCCAGATCCGGGTGGATATAAATCACATATCAACCTACGGGTTGTTGAAGAAGAAGAAGAAGACGAACATATTTATTTCACAAACAGTAGAACATTCCCGCTTAGGTGGTCGCGTGGTCTAACGCGCTACTCTCGCAGTAGACTAGACTGCCTATGACGGGGAGATCAAGGTTTGACTGCTGATGAGGTTTGAATTTTGCTTGGTCGGGTGGTTTTCCTAAAATTATTTTTACTCTCCCTCCATGCAAATACGGGTACACTTACTCTAAATTTAACCTTCCTAGTATCTAAAACCATTAGCTTAATTAGAACATAAGCGTATAAACCGAATGGGTAGTAAGACGTGGTAAGTAATGTTCTATACATATTAATTTATTTCCTACGGATTATTTTCCATTTTGTATTACTTAAAAATTAATGTAAAGTGAATGTGGTTTGTTTTTGTACAGGTTGTTTTAACGTTCCTTACATTATTTTAAAGTTTACCTAAAAATCAAAATCAATAAAAAAGGTTTAAGCCTTAAAAACTGTCTAAGTTATTAATATTATGAAATTTGTTAAGTTTATATGGCCAGGTAAAATAAAGTGTTTTTTTTTTCTTTTATGTAAACCATATTTATTGACATTTCATGACCTGCAAATAAATATTCATGAAAGAGGGGCTCGATCCCACGAGCCACCAATAAAGTTTACTAAAGTGCTAAAACAAGAGGTACTAACCATCCCTTCAGACTGATATTTTCATTCAAAATTTCACAAATTCTAATTTTTCAGATTCTATCATTTTTGAACTGTCGTCATTAAGGAGTAGTTATGAAGTTAAGATAATTTTGACGTATCTAAAAAAAATATTCTTACTTGAACAATGAAATCAGCTCACAAAAATTCATGACCTGAAAGCTAGTTTCATGATTTTTTTAAAATTACTTTAATGACTAAATTCTAATCTAATGACTTTTTCATAGTTGCCAATACTGATAGACATTATGGTTAAAATACAATGAAAATACAGCCTCTTGATTTATTTGATATAGCCTACTATGATGACATTTTTTAGTATATTTTAATATAACTATGTTAATTTCTATAAAAAGTTAAAGTATTCAAAAGTTTACCTTTTAGATTCGAACTAAGAAATAAATTACAACAAATCCGGATCTTGGATTTGAAATTTTGAATACGATTCGAATATTTCATATATATTAAGATATCGATTTTCAAACTGAGAACGAATATTGATTGATTCTGATTCGAAATTTCAAAATTTCGAAGCTTCGAATAGGCTTTAAGGTTCGGCCAGACTGACAAGCGCGCGAGTGAGCGCGTGATTAGCAGATAGCTCTCTATAGTTGTTGACGAGGAGGCAAAGGTTGTAATCTTGGCTCAGTGAACTGAGGGTGGTTTTTGACAAGTGATTTATTGTTGTGGTTTTTCCATCCTCTCTCTCCGCTAATGGTGATTCTTATTTGAAAGGTTTACTTTGATCATAATCTTGAAGTATTTTAATATATATATCATTACACATCTATATATATGGTTTATGGTCCTACCAATTAAATTGAGCCGTTAGTATCAAGTGTGCTAAACTTATCGATAATTATAAACAAAGTCAAATATTACGTCAAATTGAGAATTTTTCCTAGCACTAAATGAACCAACATACAATAATATTCTCCAGCGCTTGTAAACTAGGCTGTTGCGGCTCGAGCGCGCGCGTTTAAGTCTGGCCACCACTAATTACAACCAATGTGTTATATTATATTTTTTAGTCGCTTGCGCGCTCGCTTGCTCGCCCAGTCTGGCCGTGACCTCATGAGACGTAGGCCTAGGTGAATATGAATTAATAACTTTTCGCTTGAAATCAAAGCTCAGGAATCATATCAAAAATATATTTACGAATGGACGTAATAAATTTTTAAAAAGTTGTCCACAAACAATTTCTCCATTAATTAAAACAAAAAAAGCATCCACACTTTTGAAATTATTTGAGTGCGCAGTTTTGTGTCTAGTAAAAAAAAACTTTCTGTTCCTAATGTTTAATGCTTATAGAGTCTAGCGCATGCTATAGTACAATGTAAATGTTTGATAAAAACAATGGGTAAAATATAGTTAGCTTATTTTATAAAAGTTCTTGATGAAGGATCGTCAAAGTTACATCATATTTATTTTGTCAAATAACTTTTATAAAATAAATATGAAATAGTAATACAACACTTAGAAAGATGAATTTTTTATAGACCAGGCTCAGAGTGATATTTCATGATAGACAGATATCAAATTGTGGTTCTTTAGAGAGGCGTAACCGCTCTACACAAATAATGCAATGACGAGCTTTTTGGTGTTAGGGGAAGGATCTGTGTGTGCTGCTATTAAAACAAAGACAGATAAACTGTTGAAAACTTTGGCTATACAAAATGTTTTACAGAAGAGAAATCCTTCATTCGGTTAGTAACATGGACAATCTTTCCTGCTTTTGAAGAGATAACTTGAATCGGTAACTTAATTGTGGCATACACAATATTTAGAGGTATTAAAGCTATGAAAGTGTTAAAGAATGGCAAAGTTGTGAGAGTAGATGATATCATATGAGAAATTCTTAAGTGTGGGGGCATGGTACTACTTGCCAGATTGTGTGAGTTGTTCAATGTGTGTGCCGGGGCTTCGAATGTTCCTAATGAATGGAAGAAGGCTGTCACTGTTCCTTTGTACAAAGACAAATGCAGTAAGAGTTGATGTAAGATTATAGGGTGATTAATATGAGTATTCCAGGAAAGTTTTTGGAGAGTCTTAATTGAGAGGGTGAATGAAAAAACTGTGGACAAGGTTTTGGGTATGCAATATGATTTCCTGCCAAGTAGAGGTTGCATGGATCATATATTTGCATTGCAACAAGTGATTGAGATATATATGGCATTGAGGAAGAAAGTGTATTGCGTATTAGTTGATCTGGAGGAAGCGTATAATTGGGTGAATGGGGGTGTGTTATGGAATGTTTTGAGAGAGCATAACTTTCTTTGGAGGCGAAGTAAAGTCATCGGTCTCATGTAAATTGTGGCATGCAAAAATATGTATATGAAAATACATGTCTGACAAAATGTGTAGGCTCTTTCGCACTCGCTCATAGAAATTCTAGTGTGCTGATATAATCAGTTGGTTCAGAACGTGCAGGTTAAATACCGCAAATAAATGAAAATGTTAATAGGATATAATTGAACTTTAGTCTACTCGACTTTCTGGCAAAGCTGAATGAGTGATAAACCTGTCACAAGATATCAAGTTTTAAATTATATACGTGACTACTGGGATCATATTCTCATGATTCCATTTAACGCCGATTAACAAGGAAATTAGAAATTACACTCGAACCAGAAATAAGTAGTTGGGTGGACCAGATAGTACAGCGCTCTGATTGGTCGGTTTTGGTCACGTGACCACGCCCCCTCGCTCTGATTGGCTGTTGGCTTTTCCCCCCTCCCCTCTGCTCCCCCCGGTAACGGGTTTTCCCGATGACGTCATCGCTCTGTCGCAACCCGGCGCCAATTTGGTGGCTTGACAAGACAGGAATAGATCGTGACGACCTTGAATGATGTCGCAACCTCTCCCCCCCCACCCTACTGTGGTAATGGGTTTTCCCTGTGTCGCAACCCGGCGCCAGTTTGGTGGCTCGACCAGGGAAGTCGAGACAGGAATAGATCGTGACCTTGAAACCGTGAGTTAGGTCATTGACCCTGGCAACTCTCCCCCCTGGCAAAGGGTTTTAGGTTGCAACACGACCTTGAATTAGGTCCCCCACCCCCTATTTGGTAATGGGTTTTCCCTGATGACTGGCGCCGGTTTGGCGGGTTGACAAGACAAGTCGAGACAAGAATAGATCACGAGAGGGCCATCTCGTAGGGGTTGGGTATATAGGGGGAGACCCGCTCGCTCGTCTATTTATAAGCGTCTGTAGAGCGGTTCAAGATGGACAAGTTACAACAGTTGGTGAATATTGTTGACGCCGTGCAGACCGTAAAATTGAGTGATCTAACCGTGGATCAAAAGTACTCGCTGGATAAATTAAAGGCTGTCAATACAAAGTTCGGGAGACGCCTAATAGCCTATCTAGATGGCGAGTTTTGTGTATTTTTACCTTGTCGTTTCGGTACTCTAACAGATGAAGACGTGTGTGAGCTTAATAACGAAAAATTGGTATTTACCTGCGCCGGAGTAAAACCCGGTTCACCTACCATTGTGAACTTTGAACGTGTTTAAGAGTCAAGCAGTTAACAACAACAACATCGGGCAGACGGGTAGTTAATACTTGTGCACGGTGGACCCTACAAACCATACAGCACGTTTTATAGCTCACGGGTACGCTCACCATGTTTAATTTAACGTTTGTGGGTCATACGGTTACGGGTTGTGCCTATATGACAGGAGAAAATATTCACAGTGTGGTTGTGAGCGATAGACAGGTAATTTACAAAATAGTGAACCAAGACAGAGAGGAGCGAGGCTACATCGAGTTTTGCGACTCTACCTGTCACACGATAAGAGCGACTAAAGTACTACCCTACGAGAGAATCGAGGAGACTTACCTGTGTGATATGACATGTGCTGTGTACAATTTCCGCCAAGGGGACGTCGTGGCCGTGTTGCCAAGGCCTCCACCACCCTTCAGAGCTCCATACCACCCGCCACCACCACCCTTCACGGCACCGCAGTCAACGCCCCCGCCTCCAGAGTCACCGGAGTACCCGCCCCCAGAGTCACCGGCGTACCCACCCCCAGAGTCACTGGCGTGCCCACCGCCAGAGTCGTCTGCCTACCAGTACTCACAGCCAGAGTCACCCGCGTGCTCACAGTCAGAGTCATCTGCCAACCAGTACTCACAGCCAGAGTCACCCGAGTGCCCACCACTAGAGGAGGAGGAGGAGGTAAAATCCGAAGAACCCGCAAATCTCGAGTGTTTAACAATGTACAAAACTTATCCAAACGTTAAAATTATGGGTGAAACGCCCGATGACTACATAATAGGTCTGGGCAGATTCGGTAACGTCTTACTTCCAAAGTCTGCCTATTATTTGGATTGTAAGCGGTTTAAATCTAAAGCACGTTGTATGATATATCTCGGAGGACAAAGTGTAATGTTTAAAAGTGAATTAATAAACTAGGCGCACTCATGTTGTCGTAGAACTCTGCTGACGTCATTGGAGCTAGTGGTAGACATTTTGAGAGGGGGAACGCAGTTTGTGAGTAGAGAACGTTGCCGCTTGAGCGAGAGGTTTTTTTTTCACAGGGATATTTCTTTCGTTGCATTTCCGATTACCATTATGCCATATAAATGCTGCATTTGTAAGGGGGCCTACGCAAAGCTCTCCAGCCTTATTCGCCACAAACATAAATGTCATCAAACATCTCAAAATACTGCTCACCAGGATGCCTGTTGGGACGAAGAGGTATTGTGCAATGCGTTAGACAGGATCGAGAAAGAAGAATACAACCGTGTAAAGTGCTTAAACGAACTTGAGAAAAACAAAAGTTATAACGTTATGCTATCGGAAGAGATCCCCAATGAACCGAACGTTAGCGTGCTCGAGAATGTTGGAAGAGTAAGATTTCCATGTAAAAATATTGGAGACATTGTCAATAGACATTCTAGTGCCTCGCAGCGTGTCCTGTACTATTTTGGATGTGACTCGTACTCATTTTCTAGATGGTAAAAAATTATATTCTCTCCTGATGTTTTTAGTGACTATATGGTTTTTTCCTTGCTATCACATGTTGCACTCTAATCTTAATTACTTGTATTGGTCACAAGGCCTAAAAAATCAATCTATGTTGTTGTTGTTTTTGTAGCTTCTCGTTATGAATGTTTTAAATACATTAATTGTTGATTGTCAATAAAAAAACTAGCAATAAAATGTTGTTTTTTTAAACCCTATAATATGTTGTGACTAGAAGGAGATGACAATATACATGGGGCAACAATACCAGAATAAAATATAAAATGTGAGCACACACACACACACACACACACACACGTTCACTTATAAATTATAATTGTGGTGGCGTTATATTGCTACCACAGCCAAAGAGAAAGCAAAGTAAAAGGAATTAATTAATGTTTGAGACCAAACTTCCAGGCTAAATAAACTTGTATGATTTAATTATTTTATTCATAATGTTTGAGACAGAGGTTCTAGGCTAAATAAACTTGTATTTATAGGATCATTCTGCACTATCTAGTAACTAAACATTTTTTCAATATCTTGGGATAGCACGTATATATTTAATTACTACTTGGACAATAATTCAAACATCCAAACGGGGTAGGAATAGTGAAAGTATTTATGAGAGGTAAGTGTACTCGCATTTGCATGGAAGGAGAGCTGGAAATACCATCAGTGTTCGAATTTCTCAACCAATCATACAGGCAGAGCCTCGCTTAGTTACTTGTACAATTCACAAGACCTAAATAATATTGATTTATGTGTTATTATAATTTTTTAAATTCTTGGTAGAATATGTTTGGTTGGAGAATCAAAGACAGTAAGGAGATGCGGTGTCTACACCAAAATCAGCGGTCGGAGTGATGTTCTAGGGGGAGAGAGAGAGTTCGGTTGTAGACGTTAAAACACAAACATAACAGTTTATAATATTTATTCACACAACACTTAAACAACAAAGAAATATTATTTTCGCGATATATTTTGATATATATAAAACTTTGGCAATAAATTCATAAGTAATACAATTATACATTTAAATTCACTAATATATAACCTTCACATAAATTAATATGTTGTTGTTGTTGTTGTTGATAAGTTTTAAATATGAAACTATAGCTGATGACCTGATATATAACATTTACACTAAGCATATCAGCAACTCAAACAACAAAGAAATTCAGTTAATTAATGCTCGCAAAAAAAAAATTTTTGATATAATAATATATAAACTTTTACCAAAAAAATCATAAGTAATACAATTATGTGGGTCTTGAAATTATTTTAAATATATATAACTTTCACGTAAATTAATATGTTGTTGTTAAGTTTTAAATATGATTTTATATCTGTTGACATAATATATAACATTTACACTAAGCAAATTAGCAACTCAAACAACAAAGAAATTCAGTTAATTAATGTTCGCAAAAAATATTTTGATATAATAATATATAAACTTTTACAAAAAATCATAAGTAATACAATTATATGGATCTTGAACTTATTTTAAATATATATATATATAATTTTCACATAAATTAATATGTTGTTGTTGTTGTTGTTGTTAAGTTTTAAATATGAAACTATAGCTGATGACATGATATATAACATTTACACTAAGCAAATTAGCAACTCAATCAACAAAGAAATTCAGTTAATTAATGTTCGCAAAAAATATTTTGATATAATAATATATAAACTTTTACCAAAAAAATCATAAGAAATACAATTATATAGATCTTGAAATTATTTTAACTATAAGGCGGTGTTATTAATTTACAACGGGAACAAACCAGTACACATGCTAAGATACATAGGTAATAAATATATGTATTAAAATGTTGCAAACTCTGTAGGAGAAAATGCTACTAATAAAGACACGTAAACATTGTTTTAAATACTTATAAAATATTCATTTTTAGCGGGCCTACTTGAGAAGCCCCGTTTAAATAACAATAAAGTAATGTATAAGTCTAATTGTAAAATTTTTAATGAGGCAAGCTATTTGTAACGACGCTGATGAAGGAATCGCACCAATGATACATTTTTAGGCCATTCCGGGAATCGAAGCCGGGACCCTTGGCTCGCTGGTCAGGCATGCAGGTTTCGGCTGAATATATTTATGTTTACGAAATACTTTGCTCTAGCACTTTACTACCAGAAATAAACGGGTAAGCCCCAAGACTGCTGCATTTCTCTTTTGAACCATCTAAGACTCCAATTTGGCAGTAGACATGGCACCTGACAATGGCCACAAGCGTGAGATAAAAGCTGATGTCGACCAGGTGAAATGTGTAACAGCATTTGCCATGCGTTTGTTGCCCTCTAAGGGACGTCACAGGGCGAGGTGTGTACCCACATTTGCGTGTCATTGACATTCGAACCCTCAAACACCGCCCGAATGAGACAGATAAAATAATAAAATTATTGATGTACCGTCATTTTTTCAGGGCTGAAATGTGAAAACAGTCAAAGTTATTATTTATGCTTTCTCCTGCTAGATATCACCGATGGCATTCGAACCCGGGACTTGTGGCGTTTGTCGACCATGCAGGGAATTTAACTCTGGACCTTTTGCAGAGTGTGTGTGTAATAAAATAAACTTGAACCCTAGGACAGCTACAAATACAGTCCAGGGCAGTTAATGTATCACTATGAACGGTTAAACCTACATTTTCAAGCATACAGGGAATGGAAATCAGGACCCCTCGCAAAGTGTGTGTAATAAAATAAACTTGAACCCTAGGACAGCTACAAATACAGTCTAGGGCAGTTAATGTATCACTATGAAGGGTTAAACATACATTTTCAAGCTATACAGGGAATCTAACTCTGGACCTTTGCAGAGTGTGTGTAATAAAATAAACTTGAACCCTTGGACAGCTTCAAATACAGTCCAGGGCAGTTAATGTATCACTATGAACGGTTAAACCTACATTTTCAAGCATACAGGGAATCGAAATCAGGACCTTTCGCAAAGTGTGTGTAATAAAATAAACTTGAACCCTAGGACAGCTACAAATACAGTCCAGGGCAGTTAATGTATCACTATGAACGGTTAAACCTACATTTTCAAGCATACAGGGAATCGAAATCAGGACCTTTCGCAGAGTGTGTGTAATAAAATAAACTTGAACCCTAGGGCAGCTACAAATACAGTCCAGGGCAGTTAATGTATCACTATGAACGGTTAAACCTACATTTTCAAGCATACAGGGAATCGAAATCAGGACCTTTCGCAAAGTGTGTGTAATAAAATAAACTTGAACCCTAGGACAGCTACAAATACAGTCCAGGGCAGTTAATGTATCACTATGAACGGTTAAACCTACATTTTCAAGCATACAGGGAATCGAAATCAGGACCTTTCGCAAAGTGTGTGTAATAAAATAAACTTGAACCCTAGGACAGCTACAAATACAGTCCAGGGCAGTTAATGTATCACTATGAACGGTTAAACCTACATTTTCAAGCATACAGGGAATCGAAATCAGGACCTTTCGCAGAGTGTGTGTAATAAAATAAACTTGAACCCTAGGACAGCTACAAATACAGTCTAGGGCAGTTAATGTATCACTATGAACGGTTAAACCCTCATTTTCACCCCATGTCTGGAATGGAACTAGGGTCCTTGGCTAGGCAAACAAACAAATTATCATGCGCGAAGAAACCGGCCTCTGTACACACGCACGACAGACAAGCGTGAGATAAGAGCTGATCTTGACTAGGTGAAATGTGTAACATGTTATGTCCAAAAGGTGAAAAATCAATTATTATTCTATAATAATATTTCTGTATGTGACCAATTAATAAGTACTATGATGTATTCATAAAAAATAAACACATAGTTTTGTTGATCACAATAACCAGTCTGTAATTATAAACTTTAAACCAAATTGTTCTAATATGTTTAGCAAAATTTAAATTTTCAAAAATAAATTATTTGTAAATTACCGAAATTATTTGGTATATGTGAAAAAAAGTATGTTATTCTTATAGATCATGAAAAAACTAATCCCTGATTTTAATTTTGAATTCAATTTTCCCGGTTAGTTAAAAAAAATTCAAACTTTCTATAAATTGTCGTAAGTAAACTACGCTTGAATTAATTTATTTTAGATAAATAAAGAAAATGTGTTATTGGTGATGTAAAAGAATTCCTCCGATACCAATTTTGAACCAGATCACTCAAGCTATTTTTTAAATATTCAAATTTAAAAAAACAAAACAAAAAAGATATACAGCTTAGTTTGTCATTTTTATGCCAAACACTCCATAAATACTATAAATATATATATATATATATTTACATTTTAAGCAAAATCATTCTAGATATTTTCAAAATAATTTGAATTTTTAAAAATCACCCTACAAAAATCATGAGGCCAACAGATAGCATTTAAGTTATAGTGGGATCGTGGTGAGAAAGTAGTTTCTGACACTTAAGAAAGTTACTTAAATTACTTTCATTCATATATTCATTCGTCAGATGATAAAATCTGCAACTGTCACTTTTGACAAATCGTATTAATGATGAAAAAAATATAATAAAATAATGTGCAATTTTTTTCATATCTTTAGTAATGTCATTGGTGCTGAGTTAAAATTTTGTAGTAGAAATTCTTAAAACTTCTTGTAGGCCCTAAATGATTTTTAGCACAGTGTTTTAATAACCGTTCCAGTTATAACACGCTTAAGTACTATTTACGCTAACGGATTAGGAATCGGGAAGCTTGAACCCACATTTGCGTGGAAGGAAAGTGGTAACCCATTTAGAGAAAAAAAACCTCAGTTCACCCCGCCAGAGATTCGAACCTCAATCTTTCCCAGTCCTCGGTAGTCTAGCTCAGCACAAATCTAGCGCGTTAGCCAACAGTACACCTCGGCAGGTATTCAAATCCCCCAATACGGACTCGAACCCCCGATATCTTTCACCATGTGCTTCATGCCCTCTAATTACCAAACCCTTTCTTTTCCCTAAAATACGTTGTGACAGAAAGGCGCTGGCAATATACACGTAACAGCTTTGCCGGAATAAAATATTAAAGAGCGCAGAAGTGAGCCCGCATTTGCGTAGAGGGAGAGTGACAAACTACCGCCAGGTCTAGGACAGCACTATCGCCATATACTAAGTTGCACGGAGTTCGAATCCTGGTCCACTGGCTGGCACTTTCATTGGCCAGATGATTATATTTGACATATGCTTGGTAACAACATAATTACTTTTATTTTGAAAATTACTCTAGTTATTCACAAAACCCAGTCCTTCCTAATTTAACACTATGAAAGATGCGACCAACAGTTTTTTTTTTCTTAAAGCTACAAGCAGCTTTGGGAATAGAAAGGGAAATTTCGATGTTGCAAGCATGTTCTATCTTACAAGTCTCTAGGAGCATTGACATTCAGGTATATTTCTGTCACAAATGGTCTTGTGAATAAGCAGCTCTGACCTCTGATAAACAGTATGAAATTCCCAAGCCCTCAGTGTTTCATAATGGGCCGTTCAAATTGGAACCCCCGAATTTAGCATGTATGAACCCAGCTATCTTTTGTAATGTACATCATGACATAACTTGAGATCCAAAGGAGTTTTTAGCATCGCTAATGACTGCTGGAACGGTAATTCCTTCCAACGTCTTTACATTGATAAATGCATCGTCATTTGCGCAACCGAATAGTTAATACACATTAGTACTAATTATTATCATGATTTTAGAGATTTGTAAATCTATATTTAGAGGAAGTGTAACCGCATTTGCGTGGAGAAAGAGTTGAAAACAGGCATCAGTACACTCTACTGGTATTTGAACTTCGATCTCCCTGTCATCAGTAGTCTTGTCTATCACGAGAGTAGTGCATTAGACCACACTGTCACCGAGTTTGGTGAAATCATGTTGACCAAATTAAATGATGCCGAAAAGGTTTTCCAAATATTAACTGTCTCATTTCACCTTTGTTCTAGCTAGTATTGGATTAATACTGAAAAAATGTACAATTAAAAGGCCTGCACTTTACCTCTGTCGTTAGTGTGTTTGCCTACTAAGCAATAGGTCCTGGATTCGATTCCCAGAATGACCTGAAAATGATTCATTAGTGGGATATGGCTTTCCCCCCTTTCATAGTGATTCATTTGCGGTAGGGGGAATGGGTGTTCTGTATGTTATAGATTTAAGTTAGATTGTAAGTTGTGTGCTGATATAATCAGTCGGACGAATGTTAAAATAACTTGGATATTGTTGGGTGCCACTGTCCCCAAGACAAATTTGCTGCGTGCTTGTAAAAGAATGTAGATATACCTCTTTCTCTCTCTCTCTCTGAAGAAGCGACTGAGACTGGTATTTGTCTGTTAATAGAGTTTTGATTTAATCTCTGTCGAGCGTCTCGCGTCATTGGTCAAGACGTCTAAGAATTCACTTGTGAAAGGTCACTTTAAGTGATGCGTTAGCATGTCTGCCCACTGAGCCAAGTGTCCAGAGATAGATTTCTAGTATGGATGAAAATGCAGGTTTAACCTTTCATAGTGTTAAATTAGGAAGGACTGGGTTTTGTGAATAACTAGAGTAATTTTCAAAATAAAAGTAATTATGTTGTTACCAAGCATATGTCAAATATAATCATCTGGCCAATGAAAGTGCCAGCCAGTGGACCAGGATTCGAACTCCGTGCAACTTAGTATATGGCGATAGTGCTGTCCTAGACCTGGCGGTAGTTTGTCACTCTCCCTCTACGCAAATGCGGGCTCACTTCTGCGCTCTTTAATATTTTATTCCGGCAAAGCTGTTACGTGTATATTGCCAGCGCCTTTCTGTCACAACGTATTTTAGGGAAAAGAAAGGGTTTGGTAATTAGAGGGCATGAAGCACATGGTGAAAGATATCGGGGGTTCGAGTCCGTATTGGGGGATTTGAATACCTGCCGAGGTGTACTGTTGGCTAACGCGCTAGATTTGTGCTGAGCTAGACTACCGAGGACTGGGAAAGATTGAGGTTCGAATCTCTGGCGGGGTGAACTGAGGTTTTTTTTCTCTAAATGGGTTACCACTTTCCTTCCACGCAAATGTGGGTTCAAGCTTCCCGATTCCTAATCCGTTAGCGTAAATAGTACTTAAGCGTGTTATAACTGGAACGGTTATTAAAACACTGTGCTAAAAATCATTTAGGGCCTACAAGAAGTTTTAAGAATTTCTACTACAAAATTTTAACTCAGCACCAATGACATTACTAAAGATATGAAAAAAATTGCACATTATTTTATTATATTTTTTTCATCATTAATACGATTTGTCAAAAGTGACAGTTGCAGATTTTATCATCTGACGAATGAATATATGAATGAAAGTAATTTAAGTAACTTTCTTAAGTGTCAGAAACTACTTTCTCACCACGATCCCACTATAACTTAAATGCTATCTGTTGGCCTCATGATTTTTGTAGGGTGATTTTTAAAAATTCAAATTATTTTGAAAATATCTAGAATGATTTTGCTTAAAATGTAAATATATATATATATATATTTATAGTATTTATGGAGTGTTTGGCATAAAAATGACAAACTAAGCTGTATATCTTTTTTGTTTTGTTTTTTTAAATTTGAATATTTAAAAAATAGCTTGAGTGATCTGGTTCAAAATTGGTATCGGAGGAATTCTTTTACATCACCAATAACACATTTTCTTTATTTATCTAAAATAAATTAATTCAAGCGTAGTTTACTTACGACAATTTATAGAAAGTTTGAATTTTTTTTAACTAACCGGGAAAATTGAATTCAAAATTAAAATCAGGGATTAGTTTTTTCATGATCTATAAGAATAACATACTTTTTTTCACATATACCAAATAATTTCGGGTAATTTACAAATAATTTATTTTTGAAAATTTAAATTTTGCTAAACATATTAGAACAATTTGGTTTAAAGTTTATAATTACAGACTGGTTATTGTGATCAACAAAACTATGTGTTTATTTTTTATGAATACATCATAGTACTTATTAATTGGTCACATACAGAAATATTATTATAGAATAATAATTGATTTTTCACCTTTTGGACATAACATGTTACACATTTCACCTAGTCAAGATCAGCTCTTATCTCACGCTTGTCTGTCGTGCGTGTGTACAGAGGCCGGTTTCTTCGCGCATGATAATTTGTTTGTTTGCCTAGCCAAGGACCCTAGTTCCATTCCAGACATGGGGTGAAAATGAGGGTTTAACCGTTCATAGTGATACATTAACTGCCCTAGACTGTATTTGTAGCTGTCCTAGGGTTCAAGTTTATTTTATTACACACACTCTGCGAAAGGTCCTGATTTCGATTCCCTGTATGCTTGAAAATGTAGGTTTAACCGTTCATAGTGATACATTAACTGCCCTGGACTGTATTTGTAGCTGTCCTAGGGTTCAAGTTTATTTTATTACACACACTTTGCGAAAGGTCCTGATTTCGATTCCCTGTATGCTTGAAAATGTAGGTTTAACCGTTCATAGTGATACATTAACTGCCCTGGACTGTATTTGTAGCTGTCCTAGGGTTCAAGTTTATTTTATTACACACACTTTGCGAAAGGTCCTGATTTCGATTCCCTGTATGCTTGAAAATGTAGGTTTAACCGTTCATAGTGATACATTAACTGCCCTGGACTGTATTTGTAGCTGCCCTAGGGTTCAAGTTTATTTTATTACACACACTCTGCGAAAGGTCCTGATTTCGATTCCCTGTATGCTTGAAAATGTAGGTTTAACCGTTCATAGTGATACATTAACTGCCCTGGACTGTATTTGTAGCTGTCCTAGGGTTCAAGTTTATTTTATTACACACACTTTGCGAAAGGTCCTGATTTCGATTCCCTGTATGCTTGAAAATGTAGGTTTAACCGTTCATAGTGATACATTAACTGCCCTGGACTGTATTTGAAGCTGTCCAAGGGTTCAAGTTTATTTTATTACACACACTCTGCAAAGGTCCAGAGTTAGATTCCCTGTATAGCTTGAAAATGTATGTTTAACCCTTCATAGTGATACATTAACTGCCCTAGACTGTATTTGTAGCTGTCCTAGGGTTCAAGTTTATTTTATTACACACACTTTGCGAGGGGTCCTGATTTCCATTCCCTGTATGCTTGAAAATGTAGGTTTAACCGTTCATAGTGATACATTAACTGCCCTGGACTGTATTTGTAGCTGTCCTAGGGTTCAAGTTTATTTTATTACACACACACTCTGCAAAAGGTCCAGAGTTAAATTCCCTGCATGGTCGACAAACGCCACAAGTCCCGGGTTCGAATGCCATCGGTGATATCTAGCAGGAGAAAGCATAAATAATAACTTTGACTGTTTTCACATTTCAGCCCTGAAAAAATGACGGTACATCAATAATTTTATTATTTTATCTGTCTCATTCGGGCGGTGTTTGAGGGTTCGAATGTCAATGACACGCAAATGTGGGTACACACCTCGCCCTGTGACGTCCCTTAGAGGGCAACAAACGCATGGCAAATGCTGTTACACATTTCACCTGGTCGACATCAGCTTTTATCTCACGCTTGTGGCCATTGTCAGGTGCCATGTCTACTGCCAAATTGGAGTCTTAGATGGTTCAAAAGAGAAATGCAGCAGTCTTGGGGCTTACCCGTTTATTTCTGGTAGTAAAGTGCTAGAGCAAAGTATTTCGTAAACATAAATATATTCAGCCGAAACCTGCATGCCTGACCAGCGAGCCAAGGGTCCCGGCTTCGATTCCCGGAATGGCCTAAAAATGTATCATTGGTGCGATTCCTTCATCAGCGTCGTTACAAATAGCTTGCCTCATTAAAAATTTTACAATTAGACTTATACATTACTTTATTGTTATTTAAACGGGGCTTCTCAAGTAGGCCCGCTAAAAATGAATATTTTATAAGTATTTAAAACAATGTTTACGTGTCTTTATTAGTAGCATTTTCTCCTACAGAGTTTGCAACATTTTAATACATATATTTATTACCTATGTATCTTAGCATGTGTACTGGTTTGTTCCCGTTGTAAATTAATAACACCGCCTTATAGTTAAAATAATTTCAAGATCTATATAATTGTATTTCTTATGATTTTTTTGGTAAAAGTTTATATATTATTATATCAAAATATTTTTTGCGAACATTAATTAACTGAATTTCTTTGTTGATTGAGTTGCTAATTTGCTTAGTGTAAATGTTATATATCATGTCATCAGCTATAGTTTCATATTTAAAACTTAACAACAACAACAACAACAACATATTAATTTATGTGAAAATTATATATATATATATTTAAAATAAGTTCAAGATCCATATAATTGTATTACTTATGATTTTTTGTAAAAGTTTATATATTATTATATCAAAATATTTTTTGCGAACATTAATTAACTGAATTTCTTTGTTGTTTGAGTTGCTAATTTGCTTAGTGTAAATGTTATATATTATGTCAACAGATATAAAATCATATTTAAAACTTAACAACAACATATTAATTTACGTGAAAGTTATATATATTTAAAATAATTTCAAGACCCACATAATTGTATTACTTATGATTTTTTTGGTAAAAGTTTATATATTATTATATCAAAAATTTTTTTTTGCGAGCATTAATTAACTGAATTTCTTTGTTGTTTGAGTTGCTGATATGCTTAGTGTAAATGTTATATATCAGGTCATCAGCTATAGTTTCATATTTAAAACTTATCAACAACAACAACAACAACATATTAATTTATGTGAAGGTTATATATTAGTGAATTTAAATGTATAATTGTATTACTTATGAATTTATTGCCAAAGTTTTATATATATCAAAATATATCGCGAAAATAATATTTCTTTGTTGTTTAAGTGTTGTGTGAATAAATATTATAAACTGTTATGTTTATGTTTTAACGTCTACAACCGAACTCTCTCTCTCTCTCTCTCCCCCTAGAACATCACTCCGACCGCTGATTTTGGTGTAGACACCGCATCTCCTTACTGTCTTTGATTCTCCAACCAAACATATTCTACCAAGAATTTAAAAAATTATAATAACACATAAATCAATATTATTTAGGTCTTGTGAATTGTACAAGTAACTAAGCGAGGCTCTGCCTGTATGATTGGTTGAGAAATTCGAACACTGATGGTATTCCCAGCTCTCCTTCCATGCAAATGCGAGTACACTTACCTCTCATAAATACTTTCACTATTCCTACCCCGTTTGGATGTTTGAATTATTGTCCAAGTAGTAATTAAATATATACGTGCTATCCCAAGATATTGAAAAAATGTTTAGTTACTAGATAGTGCAGAATGATCCTATAAATACAAGTTTATTTAGCCTAGAACCTCTGTCTCAAACATTATGAATAAAATAATTAAATCATACAAGTATATTTAGCCTGGAAGTTTGGTCTCAAACATTAATTAATTCCTTTTACTTTGCTTTCTCTTTGGCTGTGGTAGCAATATAACGCCACCACAATTATAATTTATAAGTGAACGTGTGTGTGTGTGTGTGTGTGTGTGTGTGTGCTCACATTTTATATTTTATTCTGGTATTGTTGCCCCATGTATATTGTCATCTCCTTCTAGTCACAACATATTATAGGGTTTAAAAAAACAACATTTTATTGCTAGTTTTTTTATTGACAATCAACAATTAATGTATTTAAAACATTCATAACGAGAAGCTACAAAAACAACAACAACATAGATTGATTTTTTAGGCCTTGTGACCAATACAAGTAATTAAGATTAGAGTGCAACATGTGATAGCAAGGAAAAAACCATATAGTCACTAAAAACATCAGGAGAGAATATAATTTTTTACCATCTAGAAAATGAGTACGAGTCACATCCAAAATAGTACAGGACACGCTGCGAGGCACTAGAATGTCTATTGACAATGTCTCCAATATTTTTACATGGAAATCTTACTCTTCCAACATTCTCGAGCACGCTAACGTTCGGTTCATTGGGGATCTCTTCCGATAGCATAACGTTATAACTTTTGTTTTTCTCAAGTTCGTTTAAGCACTTTACACGGTTGTATTCTTCTTTCTCGATCCTGTCTAACGCATTGCACAATACCTCTTCGTCCCAACAGGCATCCTGGTGAGCAGTATTTTGAGATGTTTGATGACATTGATGTTTGTGGCGAATAAGGCTGGAGAGCTTTGCGTAGGCCCCCTTACAAATGCAGCATTTATATGGCATAATGGTAATCGGAAATGCAACGAAAGAAATATCCCTGTGAAAAAAAAACCTCTCGCTCAAGCGGCAACGTTCTCTACTCACAAACTGCGTTCCCCCTCTCAAAATGTCTACCACTAGCTCCAATGACGTCAGCAGAGTTCTACGACAACATGAGTGCGCCTAGTTTATTAATTCACTTTTAAACATTACACTTTGTCCTCCGAGATATATCATACAACGTGCTTTAGATTTAAACCGCTTACAATCCAAATAATAGGCAGACTTTGGAAGTAAGACGTTACCGAATCTGCCCAGACCTATTATGTAGTCATCGGGCGTTTCACCCATAATTTTAAACGTTTGGATAAGTTTTGTACATTGTTAAACACTCGAGATTTGCGGGTTCTTCGGATTTTACCTCCTCCTCCTCCTCTAGTGGTGGGCACTCGGGTGACTCTGGCTGTGAGTACTGGTTGGCAGATGACTCTGACTGTGAGCACGCGGGTGACTCTGGCTGTGAGTACTGGTAGGCAGACGACTCTGGCGGTGGGCACGCCAGTGACTCTGGGGGTGGGTACGCCGGTGACTCTGGGGGCGGGTACTCCGGTGACTCTGGAGGCGGGGGCGTTGACTGCGGTGCCGTGAAGGGTGGTGGTGGCGGGTGGTATGGAGCTCTGAAGGGTGGTGGAGGCCTTGGCAACACGGCCACGACGTCCCCTTGGCGGAAATTGTACACAGCACATGTCATATCACACAGGTAAGTCTCCTCGATTCTCTCGTAGGGTAGTACTTTAGTCGCTCTTATCGTGTGACAGGTAGAGTCGCAAAACTCGATGTAGCCTCGCTCCTCTCTGTCTTGGTTCACTATTTTGTAAATTACCTGTCTATCGCTCACAACCACACTGTGAATATTTTCTCCTGTCATATAGGCACAACCCGTAACCGTATGACCCACAAACGTTAAATTAAACATGGTGAGCGTACCCGTGAGCTATAAAACGTGCTGTATGGTTTGTAGGGTCCACCGTGCACAAGTATTAACTACCCGTCTGCCCGATGTTGTTGTTGTTAACTGCTTGACTCTTAAACACGTTCAAAGTTCACAATGGTAGGTGAACCGGGTTTTACTCCGGCGCAGGTAAATACCAATTTTTCGTTATTAAGCTCACACACGTCTTCATCTGTTAGAGTACCGAAACGACAAGGTAAAAATACACAAAACTCGCCATCTAGATAGGCTATTAGGCGTCTCCCGAACTTTGTATTGACAGCCTTTAATTTATCCAGCGAGTACTTTTGATCCACGGTTAGATCACTCAATTTTACGGTCTGCACGGCGTCAACAATATTCACCAACTGTTGTAACTTGTCCATCTTGAACCGCTCTACAGACGCTTATAAATAGACGAGCGAGCGGGTCTCCCCCTATATACCCAACCCCCTACGAGATGGCCCTCTCGTGATCTATTCTTGTCTCGACTTGTCTTGTCAACCCGCCAAACCGGCGCCAGTCATCAGGGAAAACCCATTACCAAATAGGGGGTGGGGGACCTAATTCAAGGTCGTGTTGCAACCTAAAACCCTTTGCCAGGGGGGAGAGTTGCCAGGGTCAATGACCTAACTCACGGTTTCAAGGTCACGATCTATTCCTGTCTCGACTTCCCTGGTCGAGCCACCAAACTGGCGCCGGGTTGCGACACAGGGAAAACCCATTACCACAGTAGGGTGGGGGGGGAGAGGTTGCGACATCATTCAAGGTCGTCACGATCTATTCCTGTCTTGTCAAGCCACCAAATTGGCGCCGGGTTGCGACAGAGCGATGACGTCATCGGGAAAACCCGTTACCGGGGGGAGCAGAGGGGAGGGGGGAAAAGCCAACAGCCAATCAGAGCGAGGGGCGTGGTCACGTGACCAAAACCGACCAATCAGAGCGCTGTACTATCTGGTCCACCCAACTACTGAAATAATATCGAAATAGGGTTTTCTGCATTCTTAATTTGACAACAGCTAAATTGGGATCAGGTAAAACGTTTTTTTATTAAAAAATAATTATTTTTCAATTTTGTTGATTTAAAAGTTATATTGTAAATCGGTTACCCTGATCCCAACTACACTGTGTTTCAAGAGTATAACACCAAAAACCGCAACACGATGTGACGGCTGGTTTGAGCTGTATTGCCTACCTAAGTTCTGTGTTATCCGTGGGGTGAGACTGGCTCTTAATTAAATGTTTCTTAACCGGACATAATTGTGCTAATGGTGCTACTTACACCCTATAGCCTGGATGGGACATCCTGCTGTCAATAACAACACACACACCTCGGTGGCGTAGTTAGCTAACGCGCTGTTTCGTGTTGAGATAGACTGCCGAGGACGGGGAAATTGAAGTTCGAATCTAAGTCGGATGAACTGGGGCTGGTTTTTCCTAAATGGTTTTACACTCTCCCTCCACACACATGTGAGTTCACTTCCTCAAATTCAACATTTCCAGTTCTTAACCCATTAGCGTAATTAGGATTTAAGCGTATAACCCGAAAGGCTAGTAAGACGTGGTGCGGTAGTATAGTATAATAGCAACAAGTGGCGAACTTACCATAAAAATATTGGCAGTGCTGATTGTAGCTTGCTATTTCCCTGCACATCAATGGAAGCATTATGGATTTCTGAATGAATCATTTGACGCAACACTGTCACCCAATACTCCTACCTTTCCCAAATCTTCGTTTTATCAATGTCTTTAGACAAAAGGTTTGTCAAAGTGCACATTAAAATTGTCTTACAGTTTCAATCTGAACAAATCTCATAATTTGCGTCTTAGGCAGTTGTTAACTGAGTAGTCAAAGTGAACATGTTTTGAACAAACTTGTTCAAACTGTGTGTTTTGTTTTAAATACTCGACTGAGCAATCTAATGTCTTCATTTTTACCTGGTGTGGTGAATTTCGCTTCACATTTGCCACACCTGCGGCTACATTGAAAATTATGTTTTCCACCTCTGTCATAGAAAATATGATCACTGGTGTGGGTTCCAATCAATGTTTTTCAACTAATTCAGCCTAACATTTAAAATAGTGTTTTTTAAAAGATGGGCTGAATCCTATATTTGCCGAATCTAAATCTTAATTTTCTTTCGAACCTTGAATCCAAATTTGAGTCCTCTAATCTTTAAAACCATACAATTCTAGCTAAAGTGAAACTATTTAAAATTGAATTTAAAAAAAATGTTTAAGGCTTGGTGTCACCGGCAAATATTGTTTTATCTGTCATATCTATTACGTCATAAACAATTAAGAGAACACATTTTTAGAAATTAGTTATATAGATACAATTTTTTCCTTTTTTGTGATTTGTTGCTCTACAAACTATACAAGTCCATATAATTCCTTTCCAATTGCTTAAAATTGTTATATCAAGTCAAGGTATTCATAAGTTGTATCCGATATACTTTTTTTTAAAGTTTTTTAAGGCTCTCGAATCTCTAAAATACCAAAAGATTCGAGGGAGTCAAGGATTCGAGCTACCCACCTCTAGTTTTTTTTTTAAATTAAATTAAACAGAACAATCATAAATCAAACAGCTCTGACGAAACGAGAACAGGAACGAATCACATGTTTCTTGAGCTGCTTCCTAAAGATCCCCCCGTTAATCCTGACCACACCTGTGTCAGTTATATGGTATTTATTTACCCCTAAGTCTCCTTAGCTCCAAAAAGGGGCAGGGGTGAGGTCAGCGGGGGTGGACCTAACAAAACAAGTAATGAAGTGTTTTGTCACGAACCAAATGGTCAGCTACTCTGGTGAAGGCGCAAAGGAGACCGGAAGTTTTACACAAACTGTGTTCAATGCGGTCATTTCTTTTGAAGTCCTTCCTCGTTAACGACAGTTTGCCTACTTTGTCCTCTGGTCTTTCTAAGATTACCGCCTTACCGCCCCACCCCCCACCCATTCCTCCCTTACCAGCCACAAAAACGCTTGGGTGAACTCGAACTACCCTTCTGAGGTTGTTCCGAAATTCAGAGTGATGGAGGAAAAACGAGATATAGAACCACTTTTAATATTTTGTATCCCTTAAAAAAAAAGAAAAAAAAAAGCAACAAGGCTAATATATTCACACCGGTAGGCAAATACTTTAAGTAAGACGTTGGATTAAAGCCAATAAATAAAGTCAACCAACTTCAGTGGTCAAATGGTCTAAGGCGTCACTCTTGTGTTAGACTGGCCCACTGATGACGGATAGATCAGGGTTTGTTCCCGTTTGGATCTACTGATGAAGGTTTTTATTTCATGGTTTTCCACTCTCCTTCCACGCAAATACGAGTAGATTACCTATAAAATATTTCCTTCCTCATCGCTGCCCCATTAGAGTAACTATCATAGATGCATATAGCCAGAAAAGGTAGTAAGATGCGGTGAAAAAAGTTGGAATTTTAGAGGGAGTTGTATCCGCGTTTTCGTGGAGGGAGAGTGTTGAGAAACTCAGGAAAAACCACCCTGGATACGTTCGACCATGATTTGAGCCCTGATCTCCCCTTCACTGACAATCCAGTGACAAGAGAATGACGCGTTCGATCATGCGACCATCTATATATTTTTTTAGTACCGCGTCTACTACCCGTTCATGTTATACGCTTATGTACTAATAACGCTAATAGTTTTAGGTACTGATAAGTTTTATTTATAGAAAGTGTACCCACATTTTTGTAGATGGAGAGTGGAAAACCATTTTGAAAAAAACCTCCTCAGTACACCCGACCAAGATTCGAACCTCGATCTCCACGTCATCGGTAGTCTAATCTACTGTGAGAGTAGCGCGTTAGACCACGCGGTCACCGAAGCGGGTCCTATCCAGTTGCTCTCAATGATGTTTGCAAGAAAAAAAGTATTTTCTCTAAGTTCCTTCTTACCAGAATCACACTAAATGGTCTCTTAGTCAAGGCTGGGCCAAATGTAGTCTGAACTGACCTACGATTATGTGTGGCACACGGACCCTATGATCAAACAACATACAACTCGGTCCAATTATTTTTTTTATCGTAGTTGTAAAAGTGCAATATTTGAGAATGATAAAACTTTGTCTTTATTAAATCGTATTAAGTTCAAAACTTTTCAAGGATAACTTTTTTTTAAATGAATGATTTATAGAAAATGCAAAAATATGTGGGGTAAGAAATAGTGGATGATTCATATCTTTATTTTATTTTTTTGTTACGAATTCTACTAAGTGGTAGCTAATTTTAATTTAAAATGGTGGCAATATTGCTTTTAAGTTTTGTTTTAAATGCGATCCCCTAAGTATTTTAAAATTTCACCGTGGCTCTTAAGGGTGCCTCCTTGGTAAGCGATAAATCGCCGCGCAGGTGCTCAGTACTAGCCCAATATTTAATCAGCGATGCGCTATTTAAAACTATGGTTCACTTCAAAATAAAGTCGAAAGGTTACAAAAGGGCTCTTTTTCCTTAACAATCCTATAGTTTCAGTTGTATTACATGTGTGAAAATGTAACATTAGTTCACTTTCAACAACTTATCAAGTTTATTTGCGAAGTTGTGAGATTAGGCTTGATAAAAAAAGAGCTCTAGATTTAGCCTTCCTCTAACTAATACGGTATTTTTTGACAGGCTCACAACAGAAAATATTATTATATTTACCTTGAGATAAGATGTTTCGTAGTTTTCTTTCCCCTCTTTCTTATTGAAGTGATAAAGAGTGGTTGTAGGTGAAGGGTGCAAGGGAGTATAAGCATATACATAATAGAGAAGTAGTTCCAGAAAACGACACAGACCATTGTGTTTTAAGCCGAGTAGCCGGGCAGTGATTTGCACTTTCTCGCTGACCGAGGCGGCCGCCTTAAGACCAAACGAGTTTAACACGCCTGTCCCAGTAGGTGAGATATACCCTTGTTGTTTTGACTTGACGCATCACTAGGTGGTCTCCCCTCACCCTCCAAGAATCCTCACAGGTCCTTCCCGCATCTGTTGTCACTAATATAGCTCTACAAAGTTGTGGACAAGCTACTGTATTCTAGCGAGGGGTGTGACAGACAGCGTGGCTCCTACCAGCCAACACCAACAAGCACAGACAAAGAAACAACCCCTTATGTTCGGAAACAAACGATATCGTTTTTAAAATACGGTAGAGGCATTAAGATGGGGATGTATAGAACGAGAGTTAAGGTAAGTATCTTAGTTGTTTTTAAAGCAAAAAATTTTTGTGTAAAAAAAAAAAATCAAATATTGCTTCATTAGAAACAGAGTTTAATTTTCTTCTCATGGTGATGATATCAACAGTTGTTGAATATTTGTTATGAGGAGCATAGCAGCATTAAATGACAAATACATACACGCATACACCCTTCATACATACATACATACATACATACATACATACATACATACATACATACATACATACATACATACATACATACATACATACATACATACATACATACATACATACATACATACATACATACATACATACATACATACATACATACACACCTACATATATAATCACGCCGTTCCCTTACGAGGTAGGCAAGAAACTGTGCCTATAGTTCAAAAAACAACTCCGTATTTAATCCATCCTCACTAACTTTCTCCACACTTCCCTATCCTTGCATTCTCCCTTCGCTTCAACAACATCCATACACCGTGTCATACATGCCCTTTTCTTCCTAAAACTCTCAATGTTTCTCTTTTTCACACATTCATCTACAACATTTAGCTACGTCTTATATGGCCTACCTCTTCCTTTTGATCCACACTCTCTACCTTCATATATTTGTTTCGTTTCCTCGATCCACACTCATCCTCTCAACATGTCCATACTAACGTAAGACGCTTCTTTCCCATTTAATTTTTGAATTCCCTCTCAAACCACACTCCTTCAGCACCCATTCAATACTGACTCTGTCCATACTAGTTTTTCCACATACATTTATTAGATATCTCATTCCAACCGCATTCACCTTGCTCTTTTGTTTCCCCTGACGAACCCACGCTTCACATCCATGAAACAATGTTAGATTCAACACACTTTAAACAGCCTACTGTCATCTTTGCCTCATTCGATACTACTTCATTCTTTGAAATAATCCACATACATCAAACTACTCTCCAAGATGCATTCATTAGATGACAAACTTTTTAAACGAAGAGAAAAGATTGTCGTTAAATTACAGGACACCGTTGACAGATATTCAAAAACTGTTGAGGCCATCATGTGAAAATATATGAACTCTAAGTTTCTACTGTAGATATATGGACATATTTGATTTATTTTGGCTAAAATAATGTTTTGCTATAACAACTTCAAAAAACACTTATTTTTTCTCGTGCTACCTACATCCACACCTTAATGGGACATAGATAGCCAATTCTTCAATTTAATAAACGTCACAGAAATATTAGCTTTGAGAATATAGTAATAAGAATTTTGCATAATTTGGAGAAATCTTAGGTGGGTGTACTAAATTTGTACTCTTTCTTCGTCATGAATCAATTCCCAAAAGTTGTTGAATTCGCGCACCATATATGCTCATTGTTTACGAGCACATAAATGTGTTGACGGTTGATTTCTCACATTAAATGGAACTAAACAAAGGCGAGATCATGGCTCAAGGACCCACATTTTTCAACATGGAAGACTGCATGTCCCTTCACGGATTCCTCAAAGGCCACACACCTCATGTACAGTTGAATTTGGCCAAAATTATAAAGACGTACTTTACCTAAATATATGTTAGTGTAATTTTAGTAACCCATAAATGAACAAACGGTTTTTAGTCTAGATTTTTTCTTTTCTCTTCAACGAGGACAAATTTAGATTTATATATATGTATGAAAAAAAGGGAATATGTAAGAATCCTTCTTCGGTGGCTTTATAGTCTAAGGCGTCACTCCCGCAATAGACTGGACTGCTGATAACTGGGAACATACCTGTCCCGAGGGGGTGGACTATTAGTATCATGGTACCGGGTTTGAGACTCACAGGCACAGGATTCAGAATAACAAATCCAAGCCAAAGGTCCTGGGTTCGATTCCTGTGTCGAGGTTTCATTTTTCAATTTAAAGAATATGATATTTAGATGAGGCTATAACCGTAACTAACAAATATAATAGCTTAGCTATTTAATACGTCATTCCTTATTCTTACCCAGCACAGCTAAATCACCTGCGTATCATAAGTAGCTGAATTGTACATTTTAATGTCAACCCTTACCTACTCTCTTGAAAAATTAACCTAATGGCATATACTCTACGGCTAGATTAACAGGTAATGGGTGAAGTGATCTGAAAAGTCGAAACTCTCCTCTGCATCTTCTTATTTGGATATTGTCCGCGGCAGCCAATGGATTTAGTGGAGCATCTCGGGGTTAATTAATGGTGGGGGTGGAGATCATAGCCGATCAAATAAGTAGAAATTTATGGAGTAAATGTTGAAGTTTTATTTTAAATAAACATTATAGACATGAAAAGAAAACAAATTACTTAGTACACGAATATGAATAAATTGTTAATGTTGTGGTCATTTAGCCACATGGTCTCCATTTTCTCCCACCCATTTCTAAACCCTCCTTGACCAACACGAAAAGAACGGGACTATTAGTACTTCTGAATATAGGTCTTATCTGTTCGCGTGCTAACCGGCAAGTGTGTTGCGTCTGACGCTTCCCTTCCACATAGTATCAAAACACAGACGATAAATCAGATGTGCTGATTGGCTAGCTGTTCGCGCCATACCTACCCTTTCCACTTTGAACCCACATGTGCAAGCCACAGGTGCATCTCATAGCTTCCGGGTACAGAGAAAATTAAATAGCACGATGCTTAAAATGAAAAGTAAAAGGAATAAATTTAGCTGACACTAGGATTCCAACAAAACTTTACAAGAATGAAAAACTATTAGATTTAAATGTTAAAGGCCTAAAAATAAAGTTAATGAATTGAAATTTAAAACGTATTTTTACTTACAACTTTGGTTATGATTTGAACAACTTATAATTAACATTAAGCCCCATACTTTCTTATAATTAAACATTTGAGAGTAATATAGAGATTAAATTAGGCCTAGACGATTGGAAAACAATAATGTATTATAAGTGTAGTACTCTCAGTATCTTGATTATATTAACATGTAAACAATGGCAAACTAATATAATTATATAAATGAAATGGTCTAGAGCTAAGGGCCTAAAACCCCGACCACTTGACACTTTATAGTGAATCACCTTGTTTCAACCTAATATGTATGTACTTATTACTATTATTATTTTTATTATGTGTTCTGTCTTACTACAGGTACATCTCTTTTGTCAGTGAACTTAGACCGACAATGCAACCTGTCCTCTGCCTTCTCCTTCACCTCCCAGAATTCTCTTCTTTCCTTTAAGTCATCTAATATTTTAATCCTCCTTCTTCCTAAGCGCCTCTTTCCCTCAACCTTTCCTTCCATGACATCGTGCAGAAGACAGTTCCTCATGAGGATGTGTCAGATCTAGTTTGATTTGCACCAAAGGATCACATCCAAAATGGTTCTATTTTCACGCATTATTCTCAGGACGTCTTCATTTGTTACCCTATTTGTCCACCTGATCTTCTCAAGAGTTCAAGTTCCTGCTTCATATAGCGTGATGCTCAAAATATAGTTAACTCCCGTCTATCCGCGGTAGTGGAGGGAATTAGTACCACGGATAATCCGCCCATTTAGTAAAACAAAAGATTGTAGCACATTAAATTCAAACTACTAATCAACTATCGTGATTGCATTTGTGACGTGTCATTATATTTCACGCACTAAGATAGTAAAAAAAACACTTTAAATTAATGTATAGTATACTAAAATTAGACACATTACTTAAAAGCTTGTATTATTATTATTTTGCTTCATTGCAGCTGCTTCCTTTTTCCTTATCTCGCTAGTATTTTCCGTAATATCAGCTTGTCAGATAGGAGCGTGTCATATTCCTGTTCCAAGATAATTAAGCAGGTTATGGTCTATTTAAATGGAGTTACCCTTGCATAAACTTTTTTACTCTTGTCATTCCTTAGGGATTTACCAAGTACAACAACAATCGGTAGCCCCGTATTCCCCATCAACGTGGCTTTTTAAAAAAAAAGTATACCCTGCTGTTGGCGTTGCCACGGTTAAATCGCAAAGTGGATAGTCGAGAATTTACTGTAAAGCATTTCATTAGTTTCTTCCTCAGTTCTAAACTAAACTTACTGGTCAGCAGTAACCTTGTTTTGTTGAAAGTTTTGTAAGGGGCTAAATTGGTTTAGCGCTGTTAAAACCTCAAAAAATGAATATAAACTGCTTCAAGCAACCCATCACCATTTTGTACTGATATACTGTTTCTACATACTCGACTTGTAACTCTTGTTTACTTTGTTTACATACCCTCATCGTGGATTTCTGCCTCGAAGTCCCCTACCCCATCAGAAGAGGCGTCGCAGCAATAGTGACTGACCGCGCCGATGGATAATGTTACTCCGCACTCATCTAAGCTCGTGAGTCGACTGAAAGCAACCCTGGATTTGTTGGCCCAGCGAGTCGACCTTCTCGAAGGTTATGGAATTTCCCCCCACTTCTTCTTACTGGTCACCTCGCTGTGGATACTATATATTCGCCGGCTCGCTTGAAAAAGATATGACTGCTATCACCAACCTTCCACGGAACGGACGTCGCACTTCGAGGGAACTAGCATATATTGGTGAACATGCTGCTTACGGCGACAGCTCAGCTCGATAGGAGGAAGTAACAAGGACAGATACATATTTAATAACTACGGAACAATTAGGAGAGGCCTATGTTTTTGGATAGGACTTAGGATTTATTATTTGTTACTCGGGAACATTATCTACATTGTTATGTTTGTTTAGGATAGGAATTTAGGTTTTCGCGCCTCACGCGTATCTACTGCTAAGTCCTTGGACTAGCAGTTATTGGGAATGCATCCCGCGTCTCACCCTATGTGACCATTTCTCAATCTCTGGGGTAGCTAGCTGGGATAGTGATAGTTCTAGTCATTAGTAGGCCTGGGAATGATACCTAGTTAGGTATATTATTTATGTGGAACTCCGGTTTGGGAGATCAACCTGTGGGCCGTCCCTGCCCACCTGGTTTGGCCCGCGGTATTGTATTTCTTGTTTTGCTTTGCACTCTCGTTGGGGTGGACAGCCCGTGGGGCCGCTTCAGCCCCTCTAGCACGGCTCGTGTATTAATTGCTTTGTATTTTTTTTACTCTTGTTGAACTCCACTTGGGGGCTCAACTCGAGGGGCGCTTTCGCCAACCAGGCTTGGCCCGTTATGTTAAATATTTTTCTTGTAAAGTAATCTTGCCCTCTATGTGAGTGTTTCTTTTGGCTCGAGTATCTCAGGTATACATGATGACTGAACTTGAACTTGCCCTATTTATTAACATGTTGAATGTTTACGGTCAACACATGATGTTAACGGATGTTTTCTAGGTATCTTATTTGTTCTAGTACATCCATAAGGCGCTTCACGCCCATTGTTGACCCAGATATATTCCCTAGCTACCTGATTGCTAACCAAGTATATAGACTGTACTCATTGAGATTATGTGCCTATGATATTCCATGTAATTTCGTATATTGTTTCCTTGGCCATGGTGATCCTCGACCTAATATCCTTGGTGCAGTAGGGATCCTCTGTCAGTAGAATTTCCAGGTACTTGAACTGTTTTATGTTTTCCAACTTCTGGTTATAATTTTCATTTTAAGTGGCTCTTCATTTTTTGAAATCACCTTCACTTTTGACTTCTCCATGCCATATCTTCTCCCTATCTCCACCAGCTAGTCCATCATTTCCTGCGACTCTTCTTTATTTATGGCCAGCAATGCTATATCATTTGCGTGTTTTGTTGTGCTGATTACGCACCCTCCTATCCTGAAATTGCCACGTCCCTCTAACGCTTCCTTAACCAGTCACTCTTCACACAAGTTGAACAGAATGAGTGACCAACAGTATCCCTGTATCATTCTTCCTCCTATATCTACGCTGTTGGTCTCTCCATTATCCAGCCTCAACTTCACTCGCCATCCCAGGTACAGGTTTGCAATCAGCCTTCTGTCTCGCCAGTTGATGCCGATCCTCTTGAGTATTTCCAGAAGTTTCTTCCATTTAACTCTATCGAACACCTTTTGCCAGTCGATGAAACCAATGTATGCATACTTTCTACCGTACTTGACTTCCAGCACTCTCTCTAAAATTATTCTCAGCATCCCGATGGCATCTCTGGTTCATTTTCCTTTTCTGAATCCAAATTGGTCTTCTTCCATCACACTTTCTATTTTCTGTTCCAATCGACTCTTGAGTCTTCTTTCCACAATCTTCCTCACATGACATATGAGGCTGATGGTCCTGTGATCACTACATTTATTGGCATGTTTCTTCTTCTTCCTTAGATCCACCATGGTCTGCGAAGTCCTTGGGCCATTATCTTGTTTCGTAGATCCTATCTAAAATTAAATATATATATATATATATACACCTCAGTTTTAGCTTATGTGGTGCTGACTGACAGTTCACAGCTGACTTCTGACAGTCAACATTTAGGTATATACCTAAATTTTGACTGTCAGAAGTGACAACTGCTAAACACATGTTTTTTGCAGATCATATGGTTCGGCGTAGGGATACATAATTTGGTCTGGTAGCTTTTTAAAGCCGTCAGAAGTCAGCTGTGAGCTGTCAGTCAGCACCACATAAGCTAAAACTGAGGTATATCTATATATAAATATATATATATAACATGGCTTCAAAATACTTATATAAATTGAAACTCTCTACATTAATATAATATATTACCTCAACTTCTCTCTTTAGTTTAAGATCTGCATTTAAAGCTGTTCAGACAAACACTTAGAATTTCATTTCCACCCAGTCGAAATGTAATAACATCTCCACTCTTTATCCTCCCCAGCTTCAGCTTTCCCCTCAAAGTAAAATACTAAATGACACGAATAAACTATTTTCCTTGACAAAATTACACTTTTGGATGGGACGAGGGGAAACGTTATCTTTTGTTTGTTCCCGTCTGAAAGAGACACTTTACATTCTGCTGCCAATGTAGCTCGTTCTCACAAAGCTTGGAAAGTTAATAAATGAGCCTTTTGACTGGAGGAATCCAAGAATAAACTCTGGCAGTCTTGTCAAATGGCGCGTTATTATACGAAACACAGTGAATAAATCTTTTCTTTAATATTACATAGAGCTGGATATACGGAGTTATCTTTCCTGAAATAGCCTCAGTTAAAATATTCCTTCAATTCGTAGACGGGTTGCTGGGGACGTTACAAACAATATCGCACATTTAAGGCACTTTTTTTCTCAAACAAAATATTTCTTATATTTTATATTATATTTTACTTAGTGAAAAAAAGATGGCGCATAGAAATATCGCGAATTTAAGGCCTTTTTTTTTTACAAACAAAATATTTATTCTATTTTATAATATATATATATATTATAAAATTATATATATATTATATATAATATATATTATTATATTATATATTATTATATATGATATATAATAATATATATATATTATTATATATGATATATAATAATATATATGATATATAATAATATATATAATTATATATAATTAATAATTAATATATAATTATATATATAATTATATATATAATTTTATATATATAATTAATATATAGTTATATTATATATTATTATATATATATATATAATAATATATATATATATAATATAATAATATATATATATAAAATATATATATAATAATATAATAATATATATATCATATATATATAATATATATAAATATATATATATATAAATATAATAATATATAATAATATATATTATTATATATATATAAATTATATATATAAATTATATATATAAAATTATATATATAAATTATATATATAAAATTATATATATAGGGTCTATATATTACTTAGTGAAAAAATATGGTGGTGCATCGATGGGTGGTGGTGGCATTGGGCACATTTTATGACATTTTGGAGGTTGGGTGCAACACAGCGTTACATTTCTTAACCATACTAAAAATACAATTAGTTTTTTTTTAACATATGGGCTATTCAACAACTTAAGGTGGGATGGAAGAGGTTGCGAGAAAAGGTCAGTGTTTTTGCAGTTTTTAAGGCAAAACCTTTTTTTGGTAAAATAATTTAAATGTTGCTCCAGTACAAACATAGAATTTAATTTTCTTCACATGGTGACCTCAAAATTTCTTGAATATCTGTCAAGGTTGTTATGAAATTTGATAAAAACTTTTTCTCTTCAATTAAAAAGTTTGTTAGATAATGCCACCATGCTCATGACAGATATTCAGGAACTGTTAATATCAACATGTAAAGAAAATTAAACTTTATGTTTGTACTGGAGCATTATTTTATTCATTTTGGTCAAAATAAGTAATGCCACAAAAACTGCAAAAACACTGGCATTTTCTCGCGTCCCCTACCATCCCACCACCAAGGGTAAGCAAACTACGGCCTGCGGGCCAAATATGGTCCACCAGTGTGTTCACTCCGGCCCGCGGGATAGATAATTTAAAAGTGTTGCGTAATGAATCAGGCTTTTTTAAACACGACTAAAATGTATTTTATAAAACCATGCCAAAAATAAACATTTACAAACTTGGTAAATCATGTCGAAGAATACGTGGCATTGTTTGCATCCTCATTTCAATTGAACCATTGTTTTAAACCATAAAACTTAGAATAAGTGATCTTTAAAACGGACTCACTAATGAGAATCTGTCTTCTCTCTTGGGAATCACTATCTCATACCCCATCATATTAATCTTTTGAACGAACTCACCAAGCCACCGAATTATTTATGATTCTTATACATTCTCAATGTATTTAAACTTATATATACTCGGTATATTATGTGTGTTTATAATTTTTTTAAATTAAATATGAATTTTTTTTTAGCACGCGTCTTACTACCCGTTCAGTTTATACGCTTTGAAGAAAAATTAATGAATACGAATATCAGGCCTACCAATTTTTTTTTTTTAAATTGGCCCTTTTTTTAAGTAAGTTTGCATATTCCTGATCCATGGGGTAGGGATGAAGAGGATAGCTTTGCGTAAATGCACGTTGCAGCTTTATAAGCATGAAGAGGTGATAAAATACCAGGAGCCCCCTCCCTTCACGCTTTCTTTTCAAATGTACCCAACCGAGTTTCAAATTCACCATAATCAAAATCAGAAATACAGTATACTGATATCCTGACACCTTAGACTGTTCATCCACTGATGTGGATTTTAGTAAACTGTGATCAGAACCTAGATTTAATACGGATGTAGTCAGCGTTTCTAACCAATTATCCACGGGGTGCGTGCATCGATGTTTAAAAGTAATCTAATTGGATTTAATGTATCCCCCTCTATCTTTGCCCCCTTATATAATCCCCCCATTTCTCTCAGTTTAACGAGCAGTGGATACTCTACATCCACTACCACCACCCCACCCCCCACTCCGAATCCACCCTCTATATCCCCAGGGCTTGCCAACACACATAACACGATTATTAGCTCGGAATAGATTTACTGCGCCTATTAAGAGCAATCATGCGCGTCGACCATCTCAGCATCTCCTCCCCCTCCCTTCTTTTCCAGCCCGTACTCATAGCCGAGTGGTCCGGGAGGCCTGTTACAGCTACGAGAACCCTTATTTCAACGCCAGGGTGGTGTATAATTGAGTTTAAGATTAGCCGGAAGGGAACGTCAATTAAGGTAAGTATTTTTATAGTTTTTATATTAAAAAAACTCTTTTAGACGATGTAAATGAAATATTGCTTCAGTAGTTACGTTTAGTTTAACAGGCCTCGGTGGTGTAGTTAGCTAACTCGCTAGTTTCATGTTGAGCTGGACTGACGAGCATGAGGAGATGAGGTTAGAATCTCAGTAGGGTGAACTGGGGGAGTTTCCTAAATGGTTTTCACTCTCTTTCCACGCAAGTGTGGGTTCACTTCTCTAAATTCAACCTTCCCAATTCCTAACCCACTAGCGTAATCAGTACATAAGCGTATAACCCAAACGGGTAGTAAGACGCGACGCTAAATAATAATATAATAATAATAATAATAACGGTTAGTTTAATTTTCTAAGCACAGTAATCTCAACAGTTCTTGAATATTTGCTTTGAACGTTTTTATCCTAATTTTTTAAAAGTTTCTTGTCAAAGGACGTTATTTCGTGACAGATATTCATCAACTCTCTGCTAGACTACTGCGTGTAGAAATTTAAACTAAACGTCGAAGCATCATTCCTCTTCGTTTAAGATGCGCAGAACTGTGCCGAACATGACCTAGTCTGCGACTGCTCAAGACTTATGGATGAACCAAGGTAGACGGTGTAACCACATGCTCTGAGCCGCCATCCTAGGAAAAGAATCAGTTGGTTGGGTTTACAATCCTGGTGGGTCGAATCTAGGCGGCGCGGCGCGTCCGTGACAGTCTTCTGCGAAAACAGGCAACACGTAATTTAGAAGGGGCAGAAACTATTTTTTCACCAGTCTTACTACCCGTTTAAGTTTTACGCTTATGTACTAATTATGCTAATGTTTTTAGGTATTAGGAAGGTTATATTTAGGGGGAGCGTACCCGCATTTTCGTAGAGAGGGAGAGTAGAATACAATTTTGAAAAACCACCCTCAGTATACCCAACCAAGATTCTAATCTTGATAGGTGACATGGTGGTCTAGGGGTAAGGTCTCAGACTTCTGTGCTGAGGGTCCAGGGTTCAATTCTCGGTCCCGGCACAGATTTATCTGATTACCAAACCCTTCCTTCACCTCTGACAAGACGTGTATTAATCACAACTTGTGAATGTGTGGAATGCCAGGCCTCCACCGTGGTTCGGATTACACGTTAAACTGTGGGTCCTCCATTTCATCTCACAATCACCCTACCATTACACATTAGCATAAGTGCGTATAACCCGAAGGGTAGTAATACGTGGTAATAATAATAATATAATAATCTAACCTTGATCTCCCCGTCATCGGCTGTATAGTCTACTGCGAGAGTAGCGTGTTGGACCATTCGGCCACCGAAGTGGGTCAGAACTTAATTAAACGGGGCAAAATGTACTGGGCTGGGATGTTATTGTAGTTTTCTGAGATATTATTGTGGCTTGCTAAGAAATTATAATAGCTTGCTCGGATATTATTATATCTGGCTTAGAATGTATCCTTAACACATGCTACATTATGATGTGACTAAAAGTTCTTCTTTTTGCTTTCCTTAAAAATATACTATTACGCTACCATCCCAAGTGATTATAATACCAAAAACGCTGTAATCTTTTTAAAACACTTATATTAAATAAAATTAAGATCACAGTTAAGTTTGCATTTGAGAAATATATCGTATGGAGAAAAAAAATAGTAGAAGGCCCTGAAGGCTTGTAGTTCTGCAACCAGAACATTGCTGTGCGTTGCGGGGTAGTAGCTTAGCCACCGCGCAGGACGAGCCCACAACAAACCGGGGTGTAGGATTTTTCACACTCTACAGCGTCTGTATAGTAGCCCCATGGCTTCTTTGGTGCTGACTGACAGCTGACGGCTTTGAAAAACTACTAGACCAAATTATGCATCCCTACGCCGAACCATACTATCTGCAAAAAACATTTGTTTAGCAGCTGTCTCTTCTGACAGTCAACATTTAGATATATACCTAACTGTTGACTGTCAGAAGTCAGCTGTTAACTGTCAGTCAGCACAAAGAAGCCACGGGGCTACTGTAGATATAGTAGGATTTTAATACGAAGAAATTAAAAGGAAAATAATAATTGCAGCCAACATAAATAACACTTTTAATTTTAAAATATTACTTAAACAGGGTATACAATTATGATTTATTATTATATATTATTATTATTATTATTATTATTATTATTATTATTATTATATACTAAGAAAGTAGATGTTTGACACCTTAACTCAGTCGGTAGTGTGTCTGTCCACTTAGTTAAGGGTTTTGGTTTTGATTCCCGTCATGGCCAAAAAATTACTCATTGCTGAAATGTGGGTTTGCCCTTTCACATTGATGAATTAACGACTGACGGAGCTGCTTGTTGGGTGTTGTGTTTGTTATAAATTTAAGTTAATTTACAAGTCGAGTGCTGATATACTCAGTCGGTTCATAAAGTACACGTTGAATATCTCAAGTTAAATAAAACTCTAATTAATGAGATGATTGAAACTGTATTTGTTTCACAAGTTTTTTGATATTTCAGATGGGGGTCACTCCTTTCTCTCTGTTATTTATTTTAAAAAAACGTAAAGATTGGTGGAGAGAAAAAACAACATAGCCCCATGAGGTCCTTGGAATACTACACCAGATATCATCTCTGAGGGAACTGTGGTCTTACTATCGTGGAAACAAGAGTTGTCATTCTCTTGTCTTCGTTTGGTCAATCTGCACTTAAATACAAAACAAATCTTGCAACTTTGGTTCGACGATATTTTCAGTAGCTCCTTCTTACCCCCAGCATACCACCTTCTAACGTAACTGAGAGCGAGGATATATTTTGAAAACAGTTGACCGAGAGAGAACGAAGATGAATATTCTCTTCATTAGGGCTCAGTTCCTTCACAGGTGATATTGAGTGTAGTTGGATCATGCCGTTTTAAGTTAGACCTTCAATTGTCTCTCCCAGAAACTCTTCTCCGTGAACGGCTGAAGCTTGGACTACTCAAAAGTTTTCTGTTTCAAGCGGAAATGACCAATTAAAAAGTTCTCGTGTGGGTAAATATTTGGGCAGACAAAGGTTCCCGATTGGTTGATTTGTTCCGTGTGGTCTCTGTTGGTTTTTACAGCCCCGCTTCACGATTCACAGATTAAAAAATAAAAAACACGCCGTCTAAGATGAACTTGAGCATTCCATGTTTCATACCAAGAAAATTATTTTTTAAATTTAATTTGCCACTTTTTTTAGAGGGTCGCGGATTAAATTGTTTTATTAACTGTCCATGGTAACATGGTTTTAGGCGTCAGGCTCGCAAGTAAGCTGAATTTTTTTGTGACTAAGAGTTTGATGTTTGAATCTAGACTGGGTGCACTGGGGTGGTTTTACCATACTCTCTCCAAGCTTATAAAAGTGCGGAGGCCCGCAATGAGGGGTGGGACCGTTGGTACCACTGTACTTCCAAGGACCTCATGGGACCAGCTTCACAGAAAAAAATGTTTTTAGCACCACGTCTTACTACTCGTCAGGTTGTACGCCTATATAATAATTACTCTAATGGGTTAGGGATAGTAAAGGTTAAATTTAGAGTAAGTGTACTCGCATTTGCGTTGGGGAAGTAGAAAACCATTTTAGGGAAAATCACCCTCAGTACACCCGACCGGGATCGAGCCTCGATCTCCTCGTCATTGGCAGTCCAGTCTATTACGAGAGTGACTCAGTTAAACACGCGACCACCGAAGTGGGTCTTGGGAACAGTTGATGATTATGATGATTGTAAACGTCCAGAGGAGGAAAGTAAGGGAATTTGCCCCTCTGGTAGCGAGGCCCATTTCGCACCTGGCGAGACTGCAGGTGAACCTCCTCTAAAAGCACCTTTCTTATTCCTAATTCTTAGATTAAGCTGTAAATAGTTCTTAAGTTGAAGGCAGTAATAAGACTTATTTATTTATTTTAAAATAAAACTGATGTTAACGTTTGTTCTCAATTTTACTACATAGATTTTGACCAAACCAGCCTAGTTGTCCATTGGTTTACGGCGACGCCCTAAGGGATGAGGAAGTCATTGTTAGACTCCCAGTTGGGATTAGTGAGGGTATTTTTTTTTCCTAAAATGGTTTCACATTCTACCTTACCGTAAATTTGGGTTGGTTTCTTCTAAATTCTACCTTCCTACTCATTATTATAAAACTAGCATAATACCAGTTTAGAAATCAAAGGCTTCATTTCTGGTCGTGTAATGTGTCCCATTGGCATTTGTCATAAAATGATTGCTAGTAGGAATATTATTTAGTGACCTTTAAAATCTGGGAAGCGTATTTCAATTAAAGACTGAATAGTAGATAATATGTTTACTCCATTGAAAGTGTGAAACTGTTCCTCAATTGAAGATTTAATTATAAATAACATTTTTTTATACATATGCAACTTTTTTGTTTGTTTTTTAAATAAATTCCCCTGTTCCATTAAAAGCATTTTGGGGCATCTTATGGAAATTTGTGGCCACTACGTATTCCTGCACCCTTTTGGCTTAGTGGTAGCCTGCCTGAAAAATTTCAGCTTTTTAGGTCTACTGGGCTTTGAGAGTATTTCGGCTTTATTTTTTACTGGAAGTCGCCCGAATTTAGGGGAAACTCTTGAGTATTTTCTGTAAAAAAATATTCCTGCATTGTTTTGGGATAGGGGTTACCTGTCTGCAAAATAAAGAGGAACCGGTAATTATTATAGTGGAGATATTCAGATGGGTAGTCAGACGCAGTGCACATTATTGATAGTTCAAAGATTATTATATATATATATATATATATATATATATATATATATATATATAATTATACTTTAGGAACGCTCTAAATAATGCTATTAAATATTGAATTCAAACTATGAAAGTTTACACCATGCATCTTCATTTAAATTTTGAAATGCTTTCTAAAGGAAAGCTTTCACGATTTTAAATATGTCAACTTTTTTTAATGATACAAATCATTCTGGTATTACTTTGTAGCATTATGATAAACAAAATATAGATTGAAAAAATATTATTTAACAAATAAACATGCTGATTATAAAAAAGGATGAAACAAAAAAAAATCATAAAAATCACTCGACAAAAGATACTGCTTCAAGGATTATCATTGCGAATTTTGTTTTTGTTCATTTAAGAACTAGACTATAAAATTCAATTCAATATAAATATTTGCCTTCAATTCGGTAGTACATAATAGACTCCTTAAAAATATCAAGCGAGATCTTTTGAAACGAAATCTTTGTATACTCATTTTCGTTATATAAAAAAAGTTTATGAACTAAACATACTTCCATATCTATTTATTTTACTGTAAAAATTCTTTTATACAATATTTTGAAGAGAAATTTGTATCTAATGTGCATTGAAAACAGGCTACATTTCTAAAAGTTATCTCATCGTTAATATTAAAACACCAGATATATTTTTCACTCTTATTTTTGAATAAAAAAATAAATATTTTCTTTGATGTTATATTTCTTTTAAAAATATATAAGTTATATATATTCGAGTTCTTTGTGAATCTTCATTTCTGGATTTTTATAGCGATGTTGCCGTATTTCATACGGGAATTCTTCCAACTTTTTCACCCAAAGAATAACGTAATAATATCCATCGCGGACAATTCAGAGAGCTACATACACATTCTTTCTCTCCCCCACCACCCCACACCACCCACACTTCCTTTACACTTCTCTTATTTCTTCCACGTTTCTGTATTTTCAATTTTCCACGAGTGTTTGTCAACACAGCAGTTCTGGCTGGCCCTGCGAACAATTCAAAACGTTTTGTTTTCCAGTACACTCCGACACAAAAAGAAGTAGCACTCTCGGCGTTGTCAGTCACAAAAGGTTTTGAAACACTGTCATAAAAAATTGGGCTGGATTGGAGACTGCTAACAGATTACTTTACTGTACAAGCAATTCTTCAACGAAAAAAATATATGTATCTGCAACCTAAAATCCAAATTTCATAGCAAGGATATTTTAGAAAATACAATTTTATTTTTACAGATTATTTTACAGTATTATTTTAAAATGTTATTTTATAGGTATCAATAATATCTATAGACCCCTTTCGGTGGTTGAAGGTCAAATGGTCTAACTCTAAAAAGTCACTCTCACAATAGACTGCACTGCCTATGACGGGGAGATCAGTGTTCGAATCCCGGTCAGGTGTACTTAGGATGGTTTTTCCTAAATAGTTTTTCCCTCTCCCTCCACGAAAATGTGGGTGTACTTCCTATAAATTCAACCTTACTCATCACTAACACATTAGTTTAACTAGCACATATGCATATAAACCGAACGGGTAGTAGGTCATTGTGCTAAAAAAAAAAGAAAAAAGGTCAATATATTTAAATTGGACAACTTACTTACATTTTTAAAGATCAATGGTGATTTCAACTAAAGTCCTATTTTAGTATAAAGGGCCTTTTAGGAAATCAAAACATTTTTGTGGCTAAAATTGATCAGGTATTAGTGTTATTTCATAGGTATTAATAATACTTATCAAGAGTGACAGCTTCAAACTATAAGACATGACGTATGGATACAAGAAAGAAGCATTTTCGAGTAAATATACCCGCATTTGCATTGAAGGAGAGTGGGGAACAATTTAGGAAATACCACCATTGTAGACCCGACCAGGATTCAAACTCTGATCTCCCCGTCATCAACAGGAGTTGTAAGTTTACTATGAAATTGGGACCATATCACCGTTCTTGTGTATAAGTTTGAGATTTAGTGTTAAATGTGTTGTCTTAGGTTAAGTTGGTTCATAACTAAGTTACCAATATTTATCAGTGTTTATAAATAGAAGGTTAAACACACCGAAATAAAATATTTATTTAATTAACTTATATTTTTCCCCTCGTATATCTAACAAACGTGTCAGTAGAATCACCTTACCCCGTACTGTACCCAGTCTGTGTACAACGTTTCGAGGACGAGTGTCTCTGCCGGTGTTTATTCGCTCGAGTCCCAACAATAATATAATACCCCTCTCAGCAAACTCCCCCCCCCCCCACTACCCTTAGCGTACCCAGAGAGGCAGGGAGAGGGGTGTAGCAGGGTATCACAATCATGTGCACGCCCGAATGGGCAGGTATCCGTCCATTGTGGAGTCACACCACTAACTTCAATCACAGGGAATGTCAACGTTGATGCTGGGACGCCATGGTAACGTCAGAGCGCCGCAACCACCCCTCTCCCCCTTCCCTTTACCTCTTTTTCCACCCTCTCCGGACGGCGTCGTTGCGATATGTCGCGGCGACACACATACCAGGTACCCAGACCTCGAGATGAAGATTTGATTCAGTTGAACTTTATCCGACAGCTAGGAAAAGCTAATAGATATACTTTACGTAAATTATGCATACATTCGAATTATCATATGAGGGACCTTTTAGACAACTAGAAAAAGTACTAGATCTACTTTCACGTATTCATAGGAAGAACGTTTTTGACAGCTATAAAATATTCTAGATCTACTTTCGCGCATTCATACAGTCCAATTTTCATTGAATAGACCTTTTTGACAACTATAAAAGTTATTAGATCTGCTTTCACTTACTCATACGTCAACTTATATGATGTGTAGCTGTCTCTTTTAATAGATTCTATCCACATTTAAACAATAACACTAATAATACAGTAAAATGTTATCAATGTCGACGGCAAAAAACTGTTTATATTGATAAAAGGTACTTTCTATGAAAATTGGACTGTATTCATACCAATAGCATCTTAGCACGACACTTTTAGAAAAAAAACCCATCATTAAACACTTGAAGAATCTCCCATAATAGTAGGGTCCCTGCACCAACATTTGCTTGAAATGAGGATAAAAAAACCTTGGGATGGAAATTAACTTCAGTCTTCCAGACGAATAATCGGGCGTGGCAGCCACTCACTATCAGAAAAAGTTTTTTTTTGCAACTCTGCTTACCACCCATCCAGGATACTAGCAACAAATGTATAGTAATGAAGCAAGGGCGAGGAAGGTGGAATTTAGAGAAAGAGTATCCACATTTTCTTAGAGGCAGGATGAGAAACTGATAAGCGAAAGAAAAATTGAGTAGATAAGTGAGGATTCCAACCTCGACTTTATCCCCTCCCTTCACAGATAAACCGAAACCAGGTGAAACTGATGTCTTAGTCTACGTGACCACCGGGAAAGATTTTCATCTAAAGTGATCACGTAATTTCCACAAATCTTTCTTCCCTCCTGACGTATTTATTATATCTCTAGACACCCGCTCCAATGGCCACGTGGTCTAACGCGCTACTCTCGCATTAGACTAGACTGCCGATGACGGGGAGATCTAGGCTTGAATCTCGGTCGGGTATACTGAGGGTGGTTTTTACAAAATTGTTTCCACTCTCCCTCCACACAAATACAGGTACACGTCCTATAAATTTAATCTTCCTAATCCTTAAAACTATTAGCGTGATTAGTACATAAGCGTATAGCCCGAACGGGTAGTAAGAAGCGGTGCTAAAAAAAATATATATATTGAAAAATAAATAAATAAATATAGTCAAGATGCTTGTTGAGAATCAGCAGTGGTTCATGTTTATGTTGCACGCCCCTAACCCAGCCCCCCTCCCCCTTCCTCCCTTCTTCAAGTCACGGTGAGAGAAAGCGAGTGAGCGCCTAGGAGATCGGATACCTTCCGAGCCAACGAGCCCGGCAGCAACTGCTTTGGTTACTGATGGGCGCGCGACCAGTCAGGAGGAAAAGGAATGCGCGCAATTTTGGAATAGTAAGGGTGTGTGTGAGGGATAAAAGGGGGGAGGGGGGAGAAAACATGGCACAGAGACATCCTCTCATTCTGCGCAACGATGAAACCGCTCCAGACAAAATAATAATAATATAACGGGGGAGGATAAAAACGAGAAATACACAAATCAGACGAAGTGGAAGAAAAAGAGGAATTGATGTCAGGGGAAGAGGGGGAGGAAAGAGTTAAAATAAGCTATTGGTAGAAGAACGAGGAGAGGAGGGGGCTAGATGGAACCAACACGCTAACCGATTCGCTTGAGGATGTCTTTGCTGTTGTTTGTGATGTATGCACGTTAAGTTGAGAGTGAGGTCGTAGAGAATAAGTCACATTATCACGTCATTTTTGTGGAATATTTAGATTATTTTTTCTTCAAACAAGACTAAGAATTTTCATGCAGGTGGACGATGGATTTTTTATGGTACTGTAAAATAAATTAGCTATTTTGTTTTCATTAATACCTCCTCGGGGTATTAATCGTATTCAGAGTGTCGAACCGAGATATTTATCGGTTCTAGTGTTCCGGTTTTACCAGTGAACATAATTTAAGTTTCCGGTTCTTATAATTCTCTATTAATAATATATATATAATATTGCGCGTTTAGGGTACTACCCGCCTCGGTGGCGTAGTTGGCTAACGCGCTAGTCGTGTTGAGCTCGACCGCCGAGGACGGGGAGATCGAGGTTCGAATCTCGGTCGGGTGAATTGGGGTGGTTTTTCCTAAATGGTTTTCCACTCTCCCTCCACGAAAATGCGGGTTCACTTCCTCTAAATTCAACCCTCCCAATTCCTAATCCATTAGCGTAATTAGTACTTAAGCGTATAACCCGAACGGGTAGTAAGACGCGGTGCTAAATATTATTATTATTTAGGGTACTGCCCATTTAGTGAAAAAACTAGTCAGTACTAATGTGCCGTTTCCCAGGGACGCCCGACTGTACTAATCGTACATCCTTTCCATGTCCCGATGAGATGAGGCGATGGTGAGTATGATGGTGTGGAACCAGTATAAACCATTAACCCAACTTAAGCCTAACGAACCAATCCCTGGTGACTGTTGGGGTGGTTCCTCTTTCGGGAGAAATACCCAAGGTACCAGCCGGGAATCGAACCCGTGACCCCAAGGATCATAGCCAGGTGCACTGACCACTTCCCCACGGGGCCGGTTATATTAATAGTTATAATACAATTATAACATTCTTAAATAGAAAAAAGTTTAAAAAATGTAGCTTACAACAAATTAAAAGTCATCTCTAATATGTAAAATAAATGCAAAAGAATACATCTAACTTTGATAAAATAAATACCGAAAAAAGGAAAATTAAATTGTTTCAAAATCAGATTAAGTTAAAGAAAGAAGGGCGTGAAATGAAATTTTTAAAAATAATTTAAGATCCTTTATGAACCTTATATACTATATACATCCATTACTGTTTCCAACCTGTAGCCTGGGTCAGTTTTTTTGATTCAAGCCATATTTTTTCCACTACCAGCTTGCTAGGCCTGTCGTAGCTTCATATGCCTTTTAATTTAACTTAATACTAGGACAGGCACAACATCCAGTCCCCAGCGGTTAATTCATCGCTGTGAAAGGATACATCCACATTTCACCATTCACCAATGATCACTTTTTTTCGGCCATGGCGGGAATCGAACCCGGGACCCCTAGCTCAGTAGACAGACTCGCTAACGACTGGTCTATGGTATCGGATATGTATATTTACCAGTTCATTATTTCATGCATTCTCGTTGATGAAATGTGATGTTCATTCCCCCCCCTCCCCGTTTTTTTAAATAAAAATGTAGGGCCTTTATTATTTCATTTCACATATCTTACGAGCAATTAATTCAAGTGTAATTTGAATAAAGAGCGAGAAAGCCTGTGCGGTGCACTGAACCATTTATTTATTGAAAGCCGGTATAAACGGAGATCTCATTGGAAAATATATTTCTATATACTTTTGAAAATAAGCTGCGCCTACTAGTAGGTCCTAAGATTACGATTGGTTGAGGTTTCCCTAAGGGCTTCGGGGTTGCATAGTTAATCCCTCACGAGTCTAGTCGGGAAGGGCACTGCGATCTTAGGAATTCGAGGGTGAAATCATGAGCTAGGCTCTCCCCTTGTAAAGAACAGGTTGAATTTTCCTATTATTCGTTTAGGTAGACATTATTTTATTTGAGTGTTCAACCCAAAAGTTAGTTTGATGCGCTTCCTATCCGTCCAAATCCAGGCCATGCATACAGCTCTTCAGCCGGTTAGTGCTGCACGCACCATCTGGACGAAAGCAAATCCTCTAAGGATGTCCTGAAAGTGCGGTAGTTTCCCGTTACTCTCCGTACTGGATTTCTACGAGCAAGCGAAAAAATAGCCTACATATTTTTGACAGAAAGGTATTGTCACATATCCTCCAGGTTTTTTTTACATGCCACAATCGACATAGCGCCAACGGCTTTACTTCCCCTCCGAAGTAAGTTGAGCTACAGATTTTTACCGTTCAGTAAAATACCGTCGACATTGTCTGTTTTTTTTTATCACCACGTCTTACCATCTGTTCAGTCTATACACATATATGATAATTACTCTAATGGGGTAAGGATGAGGAAGGAAGAGTTTAAAGGTAATATACCCGCATTTGCGTGGAAGGAGATTGGAAAACCATTAAGAAAAAATTACCCATAGTAGTCCAGGATGGGATTCAAACCCCAATTTCCCTGTCATAAGTAGGTCAGTCTAACACGATAATTAGGCCTTAGACCATTTGGCCAATGAAGTGGGCTGTTGGGTTTGAATCCACGAACATCGGCTCCTGAGGTGAGTAGTTTATCCTAAGACCACCGAGGTCAAGATTAGTTTAATAAATACGTACTGTACTTATCAATTAATGTGAAATTTGTTTTGTATAACATAGCTTATTGGTAGAATAAAGAACTACAGTAGAGCCCGATTATCCGAGGTTAACGGGACCGAGGAAACTTCGGATTGGCAAAAGCTCGGATAGCACGGTACACTATGTAGATCCTTTACATATCAAACTAAAGGTTGTGTAACCTATGGATATTTTCCTCTAGGCAATACGCGCGTATTTTCATACATAATCTTCCTTGAACTTAAAATTTATTGCAACCACCATTTATCTATCTTTTATCTTTTTCTTCTCCAAACATAAACCCTTACTTCACCACCCTATACTCAATCGCAATTTTTGCCAAAGTATTTCCACAATTAGCTCGTTTCAAAACCTTCATTGTTTTTCAATATCAACAAATTTTTCTCTTTTATTTATTACCCAAATTTCACCAATAATTCTTTTTTGCCTTTGGCAGGAATCGAGCCTAATACGTGCTGAACTAGTCAAATATGCAAACTTGTGTTAATGCGATTATTCTTTTAAAAATATGTTGAGTTTTAAAATGTCTAGACCGTTATATATTGGAACTCAAGCAGACAATTATGACAACTCAGCTGTTCACAAGGAAAAGAAAATGTTTTCTAGATGTCCCTTTTTATTAATTTTAAGCATTTATAATATTTGGGTTATTAACACTTAGTAAATTCCTGAAAATAGTGATACTCTGCCGATATTAACTAGAAACCCCCAAAGGGAAAAATAAACAAGAACCTTCTGAAGCCAATGAGAGATTAAGAAGTGTCACCAAGCAACATTTTATTCCTGGGCGATAACTTTTATTTGTCTTGATCATTGAATACATATTCTCAAGAAACTATTGCAGGGTCGTACCCAGAAATTGGAGTATTAAGGGGGCGGGAGAAGGGTCGAGGGGTTACCAGAATATTTTATAGGGGGCCAAGAGGTTACCCAGATATTTTAGGGGGTATTAATAGGGTGGGAGAAGGGTTGAGGGGTTGAGGGTGTGAGGAGAGGGCTCAAGGGGCACCCAGATATTTTAGGGGGTGCTAAGGGGTGGTGAGAGGGACAAGAGAGTACCCAGATATTCTAGGTAGTAAAAAGGGGTGGGGGAGGGCCGTGGGTTATCCATATATTTTAGTGGGTATTAGTAGGGTGGGAGAAGGGCTGAGGGGGTGAGGGTGTGAGTAGAGGGCTCAAGGGGCACCCAGATATTTTAGGGGGTGTTAAGGGGTGGTGAGAAGGACAAGAGAGTACCCAGATATTCAGTAGTATTAGTATTAAATTAGGTGGTTAGGGGGAGGGCCCGGGGTGACCCATATATTTTAGGGAATGGTAATTTACAGATAAAGTTAGAGTTGGGGTGGTGAGAGGGTACAGTCTTCTGTGGCGGAAGGGAAGAACTTTCCCAACTATAGCCGGCAAGAATTTAAAACCAGATTAATTCTCCCTTGAAACAGTTTAAGATAAAAAACATAATTGGGGTTTTAGGTGTAGTAAACTTTAACAAACCAATCGTATACATTGAAGCAGATTATAAAACTACATTTTTAACAAGACTTTCAGAAGGGAGAGGGGAGTTGAGGATTAATCAGCCCCCTTCCCTCCCCAAAAGGTAGGGTATGTGTGTTGATTAAGTCAAAGCCACGTTTCATTTTGAAAAAATGTAATTTTTTAAAGCCAAAACTTAACATCAGACTTTAAAAATGAGCGAAAAGAAGAAAAATAAAAGCTCTAATAATATAAAGAAACTCACTAAAGAACAAAGCTTTCAAAAGTTATCAGAAGCAAAGACACCATAAAAAAAAAAATATCAAAAGATCCTCTTCTTTTCTTTCAAACCTCGCCTGGCTTCCTTTTCTTTACTTTATATCGGGAAAAGAACGAGCAAGGGAAAATAGTTTGGTTTGCGACAGAAAAGGATCCGTTTAACGGTTTGCTCGCCAGAGCGGGTTGATTAAGCACAAAGGATGGAACGGTGCTCCCGTCTTTTCTTTGATGTTTGTGCGTGCGTGCGTGCGTGCGCAATACAGGATGAATTACGGGGGTGCCTTTGGCGCGAACTGATATTACACAGTCATAGAGAAAAAGACTCGACGCAATGTGGATACTAATTAGAGAAACAAACTCTATTCGACAGTAGTTTGGTTGCCCACGAACTCGACCCCGTAAGAGTGGTTGGGAAGGCAGGTCGTTGGAGTTTGGCCCAATGTGTAGTTCAGGTAAAATAGGCAAAGAGAAATGAAAAAAATTCCTGCATTCATGAAACTTTGGTTATAAGTCACCTTTGGCATGAGGTTCCCGAAACCAAAGAGTCCATAACAATTCTATGGGGGGAAGAGGATTTTAGGGGGAGGGAGGGGGAATTCAGTAAAATTCTATTTTGTATGTAAAATAGTCATGTGAGGTGTCGTTTCCCATTTTTTTTGCATGCTGAATCGAATAAAAACAAAATCAAGTTGATAGAACCAATTTTTATTGAGAAAAATCGACATTTGTTCTAAAAAACATGGATAAATTATATTTTACATTGTTTACTATATACAAACATACTATCATAATATCAAAGATAACATCAGATCTTGAATATCTTCGAGGGTGTCCTGTAATTTAATGACAACTTTTCATCTTCATTTAAAAAGTTTCTCATCTAATGCCGCTGTGCTCATGACAGATATTCGACAACTGTTGAGGTCATCTTGTGAAGAAAATTAAATTTTATGTTTATAATAGAGAATAATTAGATTTATTTTGGCCGAAAAAATGTTTTGCTATAAAAACTACAAAACACTGGCCTTTTCTCGAGTTCCTTTACACCCCACCTTAACTAACTCTGCCCCCGCTGTTGTGACATTACATTTAGGATGGATGTAGAGGTTTTCTCAAGGTGAACGAAAGACAGAAAGGAATAGATGGTATAACACAACACTATCCTAACCTAACCTATGGCACAACACGAACATATACCTACTTCAGTGCTCGCATGGTGTAAGACTTCACTATCGTGTTGGACTGGACTTCCGGTTACAGGGAGATCGGGGCTCGAATACCGGTCGGGTGTACCGAAGGGGTGTTTTCCAAAAAATGGTTTTCTACTCTTACTCTACGCAAATGCGGGTACACTTCCTTTAAATTCAACCTTTCCCATCCCTAACTAGCTAACGTTAATACTAATTAGTATATATAGGTATAGCCTGAACAGAAAGTAAGATGTGGTGTTAAAAAAGGTTAAAAAAGATAATAGCCTAAACTTAAACAAGCTTAACCTAAGATAAGGAAACACGATCTTGAGTCTGTGCAAGATGAGAGTTTTTGGGTGGTTCATGGGGCTGAGTTCGTATGGTCTATTGGGGGCCGAATTAGTTTTATGGCAAAGGCCTAAATATATCACTGCTAAGGGATTTTGCCGTTAGTTTTGTATTTTACTCGAAAGCTTAATTTATTTTGCAAGGGCTAGTTATATTATTATTATTATTATTATTTAGTTCATAAACATTACCAGAAGGGTTCATCAACGTCTTAACCTGAATAGTGGGGAGTAGGTAGAGTATACAAGAAGGAATACACCTACACTAGCGTGGATATGAATAGGAAAATCGAAATTGTAAAAAGTAAAAACATAATGGCTAAACCGCTCTAGATAGGCTCAGCCGATATTCCAACCTCAACCTCCCTACCCTACTAAGTGGCTGACGTTTTGGACTGTGTGACCACTGGCGAGGGAGAAAGGGCTATACAGCACGCACTTTCTAAACCAAGGGTTAAAGGACTTGGCCATCAGACGAAACATTTTACAACTTTTTTTTTTTCTACCTTCACCTTACCAAACCTTGGGCACATGGACAAAGGCAGTTGTCTCATATTGTCTGGTTTGTTGGTGGCGTGGATATCGGGGCTCATCATACCTCAACCGGGTGTACTGAATGTGTTTCTTACTAAATGGTTCATCTCGCAAAAGCGGGTGCATTTATTTTTAAGTCTAACTTCCTCATTTCTAACGCCGTCACTGTAGAACAGGCAACTAACGTAGCTCCAACTCGATAGTTTCAATAAGACTACTAGCTTTGTATTCATGAAAATACCATTAAATTGTCTTTAAAATAATTCTCTTGTTTATTATGGTTTTTTTTATTTTATTTGACTCGTTGATACAGACTAAATCTCTTAGAACACGCCTTGAATAAATTACAAATTTTTTTTGCTGCCAACATTGATTACATTTTACTATTTTATAGTTATTGATAAAATCTAACGAAAATGACAGCAGAATATTATAGTTATTGATAAAATCTAATAAAAATGACAGCAGAATATTATAGTATTGATAAAAATCTAACGAAAATGACCGAAGAATATTATAGATATTGATAAAATCTAACGAAAATGACAGCAGAATATTATAGCTATTGATAAAAATCTAACGAAAATGACAGCAGAATATTATAGTTATTGATAAAAATCTAACGAAAATGACAGCAGAATATTATAGCTATTGATAAAATCTAACGAAAATGACAGCAAAATATTATAGCTATTGATAAAATCTAACGAAAATGACAGCAGAATATTATAGTTATTGATAAAATCTAACGAAAATGACAGCAAAATATTATAGCTATTGATAAAATCTAACGAAAATGACAGCAGAATATTATAGTTATTGATAGAATCTAATGAAAATGACAGCAGAATATTATAGTTATTGATAAAATCTAACGAAAATGACAGCAGAATATAACATGCCTTGGCATATACACACGCGAAAGTAGAGCTAATCTATCTTTTCTAGCTGACAAATCAGGACCTTCATTTGATTATTATTGATCTGTATACAATTATGTACAATTTCATTTAAAATATTTATTTAAATTTAGTAGACTTTGATGGACTTGAGGTGGGTTCAACCCCGGCTGAGGGTCAACAGATTTTTATCGCTCAAGAAAAATCCGTCGACCTCAGCTGGGATTGAACCCACGGACATCGGGTCTTAAGGCGAGACTTTATCCCAACTCCACCAAGTTCGACTAAATTAAAATAAATATTTTAAATAATTTGCAAGCCGTCGGTCCCATGTCGATTGTGGCATGTAAAATAACCCTGGTAGGTATGGAAAAACACCTTTCCCGTCAAAATTGATAGGCCCTTTCACTCTCGCTCATAGAATATCGTATGGTGGTATCATCATTCGGTTCAGAAAGTGTACCTTATATAGATAAAATATTTTAATTTAATGTAACTATGACATATAAATGTGTTTCTAGGAAGGCAACCAAATAAACAATACAACAAACAAATCTTCGACGTGAGTATGGATCACAATATTAATAGGACCTTTTATATATATATATATATATATATATATATTTAACTTCATATTTATAGAGATACGCGTATCACAAGCTACGCCCCTCTTCTCCATTTCCTAATAAACCCCCCACCGCCCGTCAGCAAACACACAATACACACCAGGGTTTGTCGGTCATACTAATAGCGATCATAATAATAATAATAATACTAGTACTAGTGGTTATAATATCGCAGCGGCCTTGTGTACGCTCAACTCGAGATAGCGGCCGAGGGAGGCAATATCAAACCTCCTACTACGCTGGCTCGGTCGGTAAACAATTGTTTTAACTGTGAGGGCATTCAAAATACCCCTACCAGCGCGGGAACAAAGGGTTTCTGTAGGAAGGGCCGAGCATCCTGAGAGAGGAGAGAGCGGAGGAGAGGGGAGTGAAGAAAGGAGTGCATTATTTTTCAAAACCAGTTTAGTGCTTTCAGGCGAAATATTTGCTCCCCTATATCACATACCAACTAGTAAATATATGAACATGGCTGGTTCAATATGTGGTAGATATGAATCTCAGTATTGGTGGTGGTTAGCCTTAGTAGGATCTATGAGTTTTAGTTAAGGACGTACTGAAGCGTCACTTGGTCCCACTTTCTAAAAATAAGGGTTTAATACATATTACATTTTTTTCTAGTATTTATGTTCCTTAAAAACTATCAGTAAGGAATAGGTCAAATTGTAAAAGGTCTCCCCGACCCAAGGTGCTGTTTTTTTAAGTGACACTGGAAGAGACCTTGACCTATTTCTTTCTAAGACCGGAAATCGTCCTAGGAGACGCGGCGAGGGTTGAGAAAAGCCCTCCCTCAGGCAGACATTAGAAAGACACTCGAGATAACACCAGCAAAGTGAACATGTGTTAAAAACACTCACTCAGTCAAAAGGTTCGAGATGAACAACTCACTCAAACTCAACTTCCACTATTTATATTAATTATTTCATAACCAGAACCAAAGTGTACAATAAATTAATCCTAAATATTAATTTGTGATCTTAAATTCATGTTATCTTTAATGTAAATCAAACCCAGTCTAATCGTTGGTAGGGAACTTAAAAACTACGGATGACATGCAGTGGACCTAATTTCACAAGACCTAAAGTTTAGGAGCTATGACTTTAGGTCTTATAAAATTAGGTCCAGTGAAGTTAGGTCTTATGAAATTAGGTCTTATAAAATTAGGTCTTGTGCCTTTAGGTCCACTGCCTGTTTGAACAGTTAAAGATATTTTAAAGTAATCGATGAAAAATGAATTTTAGGTCCAGTGCTTTTAGGTCTAGTAAAGTTAGGAGTTATAAAATTAGGTGCTATGAAGTTAGGTCTTATAAAATTAGGTCTTATAAATTTAGGTCTTATGGGGTTTAGTTCTTGTAGCATTTAGGTCTTGTGCCGTTAGGTCTTGTGCCGTTAGGTCTTGTGCCGTTAGGTCTTATAAGGCTAGGTGTAATAAATTATAACTTCCATATCATCAAAAATATTCAGGCCCATCGTGACCATCAAATAAACAACATTAAAAAACATTAAAATAATTCATCACCTCCTAGATTTTAGAACCAACTACCTTGCCTTGAGGGCTATATAACCTTGGGTTGAGGGTGCATATCGGGACCTGCATAGGCTGAGTACAAAAAGGGGGTGGGGTAGGGATCTATTGTGATTTTCCACATCACACTATAAGGTTAAATATAACTTTAATTATATTTTAATAAGATTTTATTTCTATTTTTAATCCAATGCTGCCATCTCTAAATTGTCGTGCGGGTTAGAGGATGGAGGGTATGGGGCCAGGGGTTAGAGGAAAGGGGGTGGAAAGCCTGTCGATACCGGCTCTGGTTGGGAGAGAGGGGGTCAGGATGAGAAGTTATTGATATGGGCTCGAGTTTCTAGGAGCAACAGGGCGCCAGGTATTTACAGCTATGTGTTCGAGTTATTGGGAGTGCCGCGGGTGTCGTGTTCGTGGGGCTTCCAGACGTTGAGGGTAAATTACCGTTATGGGGTCCGGGTGTTGGGGCGTCGTTTTGGAGGGGGTTTCAGAGCGTCAAGGGTAACTACCATTGTGGGCTCTTGGGCTCAGGGGCAATACCTGTCAAAAATAATGTTAATAGTATCAAAAAGGGAATTTTGCAGCAAAAATGGGTGTGTCAGGGAGAAAAAGTTAAGTCAAAGGGAAGAAATGTCATAACCTTACGAAGAAACGTGGGTAATTTACCGCTGTGGAGTTAGGTTGTTGAGGATGTGGTTTAGAGGAGGTATTCAGAATATGTCAAGTGCATCAGCATGTAAATTCGTTGTTGGGCGTACGGAATTTGTCATCATGAGGTCGCGTTGATGGGCTTTAGGGTTCTGTATCCCCCTCTACTTATAAGTTATAGGGGTGGCGAGCTTTAATTTTGGTGGTGGCCATCTAGAATTTCCACATCACGTTATAAGGTATAGGGCGGTCTTTTTGGATTTTCATATAAAGTTGTAAGGATTTTTAGCGACCATCTTGGATTTCCACATAACGTTTTAAGGTATTTTGGTGGCTATTTTGAATTGTTCAAAGCGATTAATTAAAGTAGTTAATTAATCAATGCAATTAATAAGGGACGAAGAGGTGGGGTGGGGACGTTGAAACGCCAGGGGAGGGGGCAGCGTCGATGTCCACTATTTTAATAAAAAAATTCCCCCCAGAAGTATCTGAATCTCCCTATTTAAGTATCAGGAAGTAATTCAAGCGGAAGTATACCAGCATATTCCTAGAAAAAGGATAAAAAATCCTTTCCAGTAAAGTGGGTGATTCCAGCCGGGACTCGAATCCAAATCTTCTTCGCCGGTAAGCCAGATGATACTGACTCCTTAACAAGTTTTCCTCCTCCTCCTTCCCCATCCCTCCGAAAATGTTTCAGTCTCGATATGGTTTTACAGTGTCAGAGGCTGAGGAGATATTCCTGGCTATAGGCGGTATACAAGAACGAAAATGAGTAAGTGAGAAGTGTGGGTGAATACTCATTACCAAGAAAAGGCTTAGATTGGAAAAATTAAACAGAAGTGCAGTCCCGAGCAAAATTTTCCTTACTCATTCTTTACTTTAGCCGCGTATACACGAGGCCATTTGTCAGGCAAATTCGAAAATTGACGCGTCTAACCTATCAACTGGCCTCGTGTAAGCGTGGCTTCACACTATTCATTTCTCGGAAGTGAGGTTTTCACTCTATCCCTAGTCTATAAGTCATTTCTTGGAGTTGAGTGTTTACTTTTTAAAACCCAACTCGTTCTGGCATATGACCTATGTGTACTGAGGTGTATTTTCCTTTATGGTTTCCCACTCCACCTCCATGCAAATACAGTGATAATTACTCTACATTATACCTTCTTCATTTCTACCTTAATGATTCAAAAGTGTCAATATTTTGGCTGGGTAATATAATGCAGCATTATTTTTTTATATAAATAGGTTTATTACCCACATTTTCAATGATATATTACGACCTTATCAATAATGCAGTTATCGTAAACAATCCTGCGGTGCTTAGAAAAACTGTATGCTTCATATTCGTCAAGATGAACTGAATATTCTCGAACAAAGCTAAGTTGTAGCTCCTTTATAAAATTGTTAAGAAAGACATGTAAAACAAAATTAAGATGGCTAATAATAGTAATCATAATAATAATCCATGGTGTATTTCTCTCTAACACACCCCTTGCAACGCACCAAATCGTGACACCAAGTTTGTCGTCTGATTGCTAGCTAGAGGACAAATTTAACGGTTTCTTTTAATGCTCTTGAGCAAAACGTGTCTCTCGTGAATAAAAGTTTGTTTATACCCTACTTGACTGAAGACACATTTACATTAGAGGATATACAATTATTCAATTTTAAATGTGACATTGTACAAATAAGAATAAAATCTTTGATATATTAAAATAAGTAGCTAAAGCCAATGTGGTTTACATTCTGCCGAGATTACAATATGTTTAAAATTGGTTATTAGCTAATATATTGGTTTCAGAAACAATATTATGTTTAGAGTTCGATATCTAAAATGAAAAAAAGGTAGCTTCAAACTTACTTACGTTCGTTTAAATGACAAACTTTGTGTAGTTGTTTTGTATTCAAATTATCATTTAGGCTAGAGGTTTATACGAAGTATTACTATATTATAATATTATTAAGTTGGCTCTTAGCGTGTATTGCCTTTTGCTTTCAGAAGCCATATTATATTTAATGCTAGATAACTATAATGAAATATTTGCTAAAAACGAGGCTAATTTTGTTCGAACGACAAAATTTTGTGTAGAAGTCTTACGTTCAAACGATCATTTAGCGTATAGGCGTGTAGGAAATATTACTATTTTAGCCTAAATCAACTTATTTAAAGAAACAAGTCATGAGTGTTGAAATTAGTTATGCCCTTCAATCCTTTTACTAACCCATTTATTTCGTTTAACTAATCATACATTGATATATCTCCTAAATTCAATAAAATTAGCGAATTATATTTAAATGCCACATTGCCTTGTATGTGTATAAGAGAGAAAGAGATACCCGAATGTTTCCTTCTTTCTTAAACAATGCTGTACAAATGACAGCTAAAAAATTTTAGCCGCAGATGTCCATCCAGTTATAATATAGAGATCAATGGGCTCCAGCTTTGCTTATAAGGTATAGGAGTGGCCATCTTTGATTTTGGTGGCGGCCAGCTCTGATTTCCACATAACGTTGTAAGGTATTTTGGAGGCCATTTTGAATTTTCCTAAGTGATTAATTAGAGTAATTAATATATTAGGCCCTAATGTTAACATACTTTGGCTTTCAATAAAATAAACTCACATTTTATAAATAGTATTTATATAGGCTACCTATTTATGTGATTGTTGCGGCTCTAAAGACGTTCGACTTTCATCGGTTAAAATATAATAGTATTTAATATTTGTTTTAATAAGAATTACTCATTAATTGACTCAACAAATAAGTGAAGTTTTCTAATGCCATATGCCATTAGATTAAGCTGATAAAATACAAGCATCCAATAATGATTTTTGGTTTGTTCCCTCAATAACTGCACTTTAGTCCACATCGGTGATCGAATGATTCAGAGAATAGACTGAATTTTTGATGATGGCGAGATCCGGTTCAAATTCCAGTCAAGTGAGGGTGAGTTTTAATAAATGGTTTCTGAGTTTTCCTCCACGCAAATGAGAGTACATATCCTCTAAATTGTACATTTCTCTTTCTTACACCATTGTGAAAAAATGTGGATAGCCTGAGCATGCTAGTAAATACATGATACGGGTGGTAAAAATTTGGGCCACGATTATTGCACAGTTAAATTTTATTTTAGTTAATAATAATTATGTCTCCACAATACATTTTTAATATCTTTTTATTTTAAATACGGTGAAATACATGAAGAGAGAATGAGTAGACAAATAAGTGGAAAAACACTTCTAGCATACCTGTAAATAATAGACAAATACTTCCTAAATAAAAGCTGTCCACGTCAGTCGAGATTATTAACATTGAGGCAATCCTGCCTGCCAGAGATTTTCATTTTACTTCTCGTTCGAACTATCCGCATTTAATTTCACTATTTTAAAGTGACCGAGGAAGGAATAATTTAGGGTAAATGTTCCCACATTTGCTTGAAAAGAGAGTGAGGAATCCTCTAGTAAAATACCTCAGTACGCTCGGCCAAGATTCTAATCCCAACTTCTTGTTAGTGGAAAACTAGATTAGATGAGCTTGACATTATTCCACATTCCAAGCGTTTTGGCCGTGTTTATCTATAAAGGTATGTTTTATATGACGAGAGAAATACACCCAGCAGGATTTAAACTACGACCTCCCATTCCTCAGAAAATTAGACAAGACAAAACTGACACCTTTGTCTGTGTTCCTATCATTGTGTTAAAAAGAATATAGTTTTAGGACTTATGCCGGCATGCCATATAAATTTAGGTCTTATGAATTTAGGTCTTATGAGGTTAGGTCTTGTGCTTGTTGGCTTGTGAGATTAGGTCTTGTGGGGTTAGGTCTTATAAAATTAGGTCCAGTGAAGTTAGGTCTTGTGAAATTAGGTCTTATAAAATTAGGTCTTGTGCCTTTAGGTCCACTGCCTGTTTGAACAGTTAAAGATATTTTAAAGTAATCGATGAAAAATGAATTTTAGGTCCAGTGCTTTTAGGTCTAGTAAAATTAGGAGTTATAAAATTAGGTGCTATGAAGTTAGGTCTTATAAAATTAGGTCTTATAAAGTTAGGTGTTATAAAGTTAAGAAATTTAGTTTAGGAGTTGTGACTTTAGGTCTTATAATTTTAGGTCCACTGCCGCATGTCCAAAACTACTTGGCGCCCAAACACAATATAGGCCTACTTAAATATTTAAATCTAGCGTTGAAATATAAACTGACGCACTTAAATCAAGAGAGCAATCAGGTCATATACTAACCTTGTTAGGATCAGAACTAAAGACACCGGGACAGATACGACCACGTGGCGTTAGATCAGTAGGGTCGCGGAAAGGTGATCAGGTGTTGACAAAGTAATAGTATTGAAAGTGGGTTTTAGTTTATTTTTATTTAAAAGAATTTAAAAAAAGTTGATAGTTAAATTTACTAATTTGATTGAGATTATGTATTTAATAAGAGATAAGTTTATAAAGTGAAACCATCGTCTCAGCGACCCAAGTTATTCTAAAAAGTTGGCATCAAATGTTTTTGATTAGGTTCTCGGAGTGTTTTTTTTGGAACGAAATGTAGGCTATAACCTTAAAATTAAAGGGTTGTTCATTGAAGGGTGAAAATAAAAAAGATCGATTTTATCAAAAATGGTTATAGCAATTTTGATTAAAATTCGTTTCCAGGCACTGTCTAAGATTACGAGCAAAATGGCGAATTTCATTTTCCCATAAAAATTACTTTGAGGGGTACTTTATGTAAGCAGAAATTTCCAGGTTTTATCATATCTCCGGAACGTTTTGAGATACGGAGTAACTTAACAAAGTAAAGTTGTAGGACTAATAGAAGTAACAAAGTTTAATTTGAAATATATTTTTATAAAACCAATAGTTTCCAAGCTATAAGCAAATATATATTGTTAAAGAAGTTCTGGTAAATTGGGAAATTGATTGTTATGTTCTCCGGAGGACCGAAACTTCCTTTTTTCTCATTGTGTCTTTAACAGTTTATACTATTTCATTTATACTCTTTGATGGAATGTGATGTTATTTTTTTCCCTTATGTTTATGCTTCAATATCTATTATTTTGTATTGCATAGCTTACTAGTTTTAAGATGGAATAAAGCAACACTATGAGTGTACTGTGTTGTCTGTGTATAAAAGGCAAGACTTGGGGATGGGAAGGTGAATGATTATAATTACGGAGATAAGCCCTTATCGTTAAGTTTATAAATATAGATGTGATCTTTAAAATCTAAAATTTAGTGGTATTTTATTAAATACTATGGCGGAATGAGGCAGAGAAATTGAATGTAAATATCCGTTTGTTATTTTTATAAATCTTTTAATTAGCACACAGTATACAGATAGCTAAAAATGTTACCAAATACAATAAATACATATTATCTACTTTAGATATGAGGCCATACTTGGGTTTGTCCAATAGCCTTTAAGAGACTTTGGTTCAAAGCCCAGTACGGTAAAAAAGTGTAATTTTCCTGTAGCACGATGTGTAATTCACCATAGTTGGACGTTTAACAAATCGATAGCGGGGAGAACATGATTTTAAGAACATATTCTTCAGTAATCAAAAGTTACACATTCAATAGTCAATGACGAGGAGATTGGGGTTTGTATCCCACTCGGGTGTACTGGGGGTGATTTTTCCTAAATGGTTTTACAAACTCCCGCCATGCAAATGCGTGCACATGACCTCTTGATTCAACCTTTTATAATACCAGCTTCGGTGGTCACATTGTCTGAGCCATCACTCTCGCAATATTACCAATGATGGGTGGATCAGGGTTCGAGTCCTGGTTGAATGTACCTAGTTGTTTTTTCCTAAATGGTTTTCCATTCTCTCTTCACGCAAATCCAAGTACACTTCCTCTAAATCCAAGCTTCCTCATAATTAGGATATAAGCGTAATTAGTTAATATGCTTACAACCCGAACAGTTAGTAAAACGTCATGACAAAAAACAAGTTTCTAAGTTAACTTATTGATGGTCATCCAAGAGTGTAGACTACACCACGCGCCTTTGACAAACGTTTATGAACTTATTTAACGTTCCATCTCGATACAATAGCATCCAAAATTGTAATTAAGGTGATGATCTGGGGGACTCGAGAAAATGTCTGTCTTTTTACAGTTTTGTTTGGAAAAAAAAAAATTATTGCTCCAGTAGCCATGTTTAGTTTAATTTTCTTCACATTGTGATCTCAACAGTTGTTGAATATCTGTCATTAGCATAGTGGTATTAAATGAGAAACTTTTTAAATGAAGAGCAAAAGTTGTCATTAAATTCCAGGACACCCTTGACAGATATTAATAGCTTTTTTTCTTCACCGTGGTTCGGATCCCACGTTAAACTGTAGGTCCTCCATTTCATCTTACAATCACCCTAACATTACACATTAGCGTAAGTGCGTATAGCCCGAACGGGTAGTAAGACGTGGTGCTAATAATAATAATAATAATAATAATAACTTTTAATATCACCGCGTGAAGAAAATTAAATTAAACGTTGTTACTGGAACAATATTCTATTTATTTTGGACAAAAAAGTTTTGCTAAAAAATGATAAATCACTGGCCTTTTCTCGCGTCCCCTTCCACCCCACTTTAAACGAATGTTTGTTGCTGAGAGGGGCATATTCCTCTTATTTATCTATTGGGTCGTCACAATCAAGGTCTCTTATTTAATTTCCTTGGTCTGAGATGGCCGAAGTTCCATCTTTTATTCCCTTGGACCATATGGACGAGGTTTCATTCTTTGTCTCCTTTGTCGAGATTGATGAGGTCAGGTCCTCCATTCATATCCTCAGCCAGTATGAATGAGAGTCCCTCTATTTTTTCTCCTTGTCCAACTTGAAATATTCTCTCTTCTATCTCCAATATGGCCAAGATTCTCTCTTTTTTCTCCTTGGCTAGTATATATGATATTCCCTCTTTTTCTCCTTGGCTAGTATAGACGATATTCCCTCTTTTTCTCCTTGGCTAGTATATATGATATTCCCTCTTTTTCTCCTTAGCTAGTATATACGATATTCCTTATTTTTTTTCTTGGCTAGTATAGACGATATTCCCTCTTTTTCTCCTTGGCTAGTATAGACGATATTCCCTCTTTTTCTCCTTGGCTAGTATATATGATATTCTCTCTTTTTCTCCTTAGCTAGTATATACGATATTCCTTATTTTTTTTCTTGGCTAGTATATACGATATTCCCTCTTTTTCTCCTTGGCTAGTATATTCGATATTACCTATTTTTCTCCTTGGCTAGTATAGTCGATATTACCTATTTTTCTCCTTGGCCAATATGGACTCCCTCTTCTATCTTACCCGCCTAGGTGGCGTAGTTGGCTAACGCGCTAGTCGTGTTGAGCTCGACCGCCGAGGACGGGGAGATCGAGGTTCGAATCTCGGTCGGGTGAACTGGAGGGGGGGTTTTCCTAAATGGTTTTCCACTCTCCCTCCACGCAAATGCGGGTTCACTTCCTCTAAATTCAACCCTACCAATTCCTAATCCATTAGAGTAATTAGTACTTAAGCGTATAACCCGAACGGGTAGTAAGACGCGGTGCTAAATATTATTATTATTATTATTATCTTCTATCTTCTTGGTCAAGATGGGGGTCTTTCCCATATCTCTTTGGTGGCACCTGAAATAACAACAGTTTAAAAATTAAGTAAGTCTAAGTGTTAGTGAAAAAAAAAAAAGGCCAACCACGTGCCCCATTATTAGCGTTCCTCCACATCACAAGATTTAACAAAGGCCTACACAATCTGTCTAAAACAAAAAAGCAGTTAATTCCTCTTTTAAAAACGTTGTTTGCCCATCTTGTAATGTTTCACTTACCTGTAGGAAATTATACGTCAGAATGTTACCACGGAGGAGTGTGTTGACAGGCAGCTTACCGGCAGGTAAACAACCAACCCAGGGTTACCAACGAAATGATGAAGTGCTGTGACCTGGTTGTATTTCACAAGACGGAGTCTAATCACTGAACAAACTGTTTACCACGAACTGCTCCACTACCGTAAATAACCATTACACAAAGTTTTCTGACATGAGTTGGGTTTTCCGGAGAAGTGCCTGGTTCTGATCCCGGCCAGGTCAGGGAAGGGCAGGCGGGGGTTAAAATATAAAAAGGATCCCCTTGGGACTGTTATTTTAGATCGTGGTCTTACCATGCTTAATCTGATGGGAGAGAGGGGAAGACCATTAAATAAGAAAAAGTGTACCGGTATTCGTTGGAAGAGGGGCTAGGACACTTCTCCTCTCCCCCTCGATAAGCTATATTTAGCACCACGTCTTACTACCTACTCAGGTTATACGCTTATGTACTGACTATGCTAATGTGCTAGGGATGAGGAAGGTTAAATTTAGAGGAAGTATACCCACATTTGCATGGGGGAGTGTGAAACCCTTAAGGAGAAGCCACCTCCAGTACATCAACCAAAATTCGAACCCTGATCTCGCTATCATTAGGCAGTCTAGTCTATTGCCTTAGACCAAGCGGTTACTGAAGCGTCTATAGGCAATATTTAAAACATGAATTGATTTATTTCAACAATGACTCTTGAAGTTCTATATAACAAATTTTCATCTTAAAACAAAGGTAAAAAGGAAAGCTTAGCCTATGTATTGAGGATGTGCTGAAAAACTTCAAATTAAAATAAAACATTCAAAGGAAAAGCAGAAATTTCGGAAAACAACTTCTTTCGACAATTTTTTCTGGAGTTCTACCAAATAGATTTTAGCTTTAAAAAAGGCATTTTCTTCAAGGGCCAACGTTTACAAAATTTCCAAAGCGAAGTTGCAGTCTATATAATATAATTTACTTTAGTCGGTGAATGTATGGTCGCTATTGGGTCAAGGTTCCTAATATCATAAATAAGTGAAGTGGTTGAGGTTCCTATAGAAAGTCTTGAGTTGTGAATACAAAAATCACAAAACGTCTGAACTTACGCTGGGCTTTGCATAACAATAATAATAAATACTTAGCACCGCGTCTTACTACCCATTCAGGTTATACGCTTAAGTACTAATTACTCTAAAGGGTTAGGAATTGGGAAGGATTAATATAGAGGAAGCGAACCCGCATTTGCGTGGAGGGAGAGTGGAAAACCATTTAGGAAAAGCCACCCCCAGTTCACCCGACCGAGATTCGAACCTCGATCTCCCTGTCCTCGGCAGTAAAGCTCAACATGACTAGCGCGTTAGCCAACTACGTCACCGAGGCGGGTTCTGGGCCTTAAAACAAACTGTGATTTTGGTAAGCAAGAAAGATATCGACCGACCGCATGGTATAAGACACCACTCTCGCAATAGTCTAGATTCTATACTGCCTATGACGGGGAGCTTGTGGTTCGAATCTCGGTCGGGTGTGCTAAGGGTGATTTTTGTGAATTGGTTTTCCACTGTCCCTTCATATAAATTCGGGTACACTCTCTATAAATATAAGCTTTCACATCTCTAAGACCATTAGAGGAATTAGTACATAAGCATGTAACCCGAATGGGTAGAAATACGCGGTGGTAAAAACTGCAAATAAAATGTATCCCTTAAGCAAGGATCGAATATAGGTCTCTCGTGTCTAAATAAAACGCCATTCATTTTTTGTATCCCTTTCCTTAGATTTAATATGTGACTGACGCATTAAGGCCCTTGACCCTGTCTTGAGCAAGTCTAAAACCTATTTTGTGGGATAGTGAAAGGCGTGGCGTGGCTTCACAACCTACCAAAGTATCCTTCGCGCCAACGAAGAACAGATTGAGTACGGAAACCGTAGATGGCGCTAGCTACCGGACAGGTCTGGAGGAAAAATCATACGTTTGGAAATATCAGTTTTCTAGAGAACGAGTGAAATTTTTATGTTAATATTTTCAACACCCCTCCTAAGATAATCTATCGTTGTTTTTATTATTAATACATTATCTTATTTTTTGTTATGAAGCCGGCAGTTTTCTATTGAAAAATGTCAATTTTATCTTTATTTGATCACTGTTAAATTATAGGGGTGTGTATACAAAAAGTATAACTTAATCAACATGCTTCTATATCTGAACAAACCTTTTCCAAAAAGAAAATTGCAAAATAATAAGAATTCTTGAAGATAACCGTTTGTTCCCACGGTTCTGCATTTCCATGCCAAATGAAAAGGGCCAATCGCCATAAAGTAACACTATAATGTTCCACTACTAGTTCTTGTTCGGAATAAAGGTTAATGAAATTTAATCTATGGGGTAGGTAAGGAGAGGTTAGTTTTAGATTAAATGCGCGTAAAACATTATGGGAAAACGAAAGTGATAAAAATCATATAAGGAAATCACATACTGAGTGTATCCGGCCGAGATTCAAACCTTGATCTCCCCGTCACCAGCACTCTAGTATCTTGAGAGCTTGTTACTTTGGTAAAGAAAAGAGGTCCGAGTTCGAGTTCTGGATGGGTTTTCTAAGGGTGGTTTCCCTTATATCTCACTCCGTGCAAATACGGGCGATTTTTTTTATAAATTATACCCTCCTCATCCTCGTTAGGAAATATGTGGATAATCTGAACGAGAGATAGGACGCGGGGTAAAAAAAAAAAAGGTGGCCTCTTGATTTCGAACAGTGCAGATTGCAGACATGCCATGTTGCTATGCCATCCCATCCCTAATTTGATAATAGGGGCGCCCACGGGGGCCTAACAATCATACGTTTTTCAGCCTTGTTAGTATTAATTTAACTCAACTACATACACGAGTATTTCTAGGCTAGGTTAGGTTAGGTTAGGCTAGGATAAGCTTGGTCAGGAGGAAAACCCCGGTGGTTGGTGGGTGCTGCCAGTAATCCCTTCCACCCATGCCACCACCTTCACGTAGGAATTCCCGCGAGTTGCTCTTTTACTTGTTCGCAATCTGGACATTGGGTATTTAGGTGGCCATAGCATTTTTGGGTGTGTTCGCAATTTTGACGAATTTTTGCCCTGTTCGCAATCAGGATACAACCGAAAAAAACATAAATAAACACTATTATAAAATATACTCGGACATCAACTTACGCGGTTAATTCGTTTCAAAGGTTTCTGCGCAAGTTGATACAGCGTGTATGTCAAATGATACTCAAACCATGATCTTTTTTTAAACATTTATGTTCACTTAAAAATATAGTAATTAAAGCTAAACAGGTTCTGCTTAGGAACAATTAAAATGGCAATGATAATATTAGCTGTTTGTCAGCTTACTAGGGACATCATCATTTTTGTTTGACCCGCCTCGGTGGCGTAGTTGGCTAACGCGCTAGTCGTGTTGACCCCGACTGCCGAGGACGGGGAGATCGAGGTTCGAATCTCGGTCGGGTGAACTGGGGGTGGTTTTTCCTAAATGGTTTTCCACTCTCCTTCCACGCAAATGCGGGTTCACTTCCTCTAAATTTCAACCTTCCCAATTCCTAATCCATTAGAGTAATTAGTACTTAAGCGTATTAACCCGAACGGGTAGTAAGACGCGGTGCTAAATATTATTATTATTTTTTATTTGAAGTGACGCCTGATTGATGGCGTTACTAGTTCTTTTGTTTAAAAAAAATCCCTCTTAAAACCCGTTTGGGTTATACATATCCATTAATTACGCTGATAGAATAATAATGAGTAAGGTGAAATATTAGAGGAAATGAACCCATCTTTTGCGTGGAGAATGGGAAACCATTTAGGAAAAACCACCTTCTGTACACCCCAACGGGATTCGAAACCCGATATCTCTATCACAGGCAATCCAATCTAACACGAGAGTGGCGTGTTAGACCATGAGACCACCAATGCGGGGTCGTTGCTAGTATTTTAAGTGTAGGTACCAGGACCAGATTTACGTATGTGGGGGCCTTAGGACGACATACAATGTGGGATAGACCCATGTAAATTACATCATAGCTTGTCCGAGGAAAGGTAAAAAATTAAGCAACTTTATGATTTTACACAAATTTAATTATAGCAAAGTAAAATGAAGTAGGCGGCTACATAAGACTTAATAAAAACCGCTCTAACCGGAACAATCTAGTTTACAGGCCCAGTGCGTGTCAGGAAAACTTCTCAATTTGGCATTATAATTGACTTTTATTACTATTGATACGCTTAGCGCACTTATATATTGTTGTGGTTTTTCAATCACCTCTCCAGAAATAAAAAATAACAAGACCCGATATGTTAATACTTCAATATTATAATAAAAAATCGCCGTTAGCGTGGAGAGGTGATTGAAAAACCACAATAGTATTTTCTTTTTTTTAAATCATGCAATAACTTTGTAAGAATTTTCAAGTAGCACAGATACGCAAAGTGTCTTTGATAAAGACATTTTCACTAATAAAGTGGGATCAGTTTGGTAATTACTCGCTGGCTCGCTCGCCAGTTTGGCCAGGGAGTCGCTCGATTGTTAGTCTGGCCGAACTCTTTAAGGTATATTCACATTACATATTTTTATATTTAGTCGATATTATCCTCCACAATTGACACTTCTACATCTTGAATTCTTCTTAACTACCTCATTAAAACACAAACTGGTACTCACCACAAACAAAACAGACATCTGAATGTCAACGTTTCTCGAGAGTAACCGACTAAATTTGTCAGAGAAACAACAAATTGGAAAATATATATACAACGTGTTTCTAAAACATTGCATCAAACTTTGGCAGGATACTCCTTGGGTTAAATTAGAATAATTCTCATAAGCAATCTAGGTTCCATCTTCAATATTAAGGGCGGTACACACCCCTAAAGACAGAGCTAAAAACGACTGTTGTGTGAAATATTATGCAAACTGCTTAGGATATTACAACGAATCTTTGTATACTACTTATTGAAACCTTGATCATTAATAAACTAAATGTGCTGTTACCGTTACCCACCCCCATCATGTAAAAAAGGGGGGGTTGTAACACATTTTTTCTAAAATAAAATATGTCAGAGTAAGTATTACCAATTTTTACTTAAGATTACAAAACGGAATAAAAATTAACAAAAAAGGTGTCTTGGAGAAACTGTCTAGCTTTCCCCGTTTCTGAGATAATCATGCATGTTTAATTTCAAAGACAAGTGTTAATTCCTGCCAGGTAGGGAGCCAATAAAGCTGTGTTGCTTCACCCCCCTCCTTTCCCCCACTCTTATTATAACTATCTTCCCCTCCCTCCACGAGCAGACTGCATCAGTCCACACGACTTCACTGCATGTTGCGCGTATTACTAGTCAAATGGCAAAGTACACAAACGCAGAAATGACAGACATGGTCATGCTGTACGGTGAAGCTAGAGGAAACGCAAGAGCAGCTGCACGGTTGTACCACGATAGATATCCTGCGCGACGTCAACCTTATCGCCGGACCTTCACCGATGTCACTCAGCGACTTCGTGAAACAGGTACATTTCAGCTACGAGGGGGAGCTGGTCACCCGAGGAATGTTCGCACTCCAATTGTCGAAGAAGAGGTACTGAATTATGTGGATGATAACGCGTCAACAAGCACACGTGCCATTGCGCATCAAACAAATGTGTCCAATTCCACAGTATGGCGTGTCATGCATGATCAACTGCTGCATCCGTACCACATGCGCAAGGTGCAGGCATTGGGGCCAGCAGATTATGCTCCTCGACATGAATTCTCCAACTGGTTTCTGCAGCAGTGCGGAGTGGTTCCTGATTTCTCCACTATAATATTGTTTTCCGATGAGGCAACATTCACCAGAGACGGCTATTTTAATAGTACAAATAGTCACATTTGGAATGACGTGAACCCTCATGCAACTATCATCATGGGCAACCAGCATAGATTTTTTGTCAACATCTGGGCAGGCATTGTGGGTAACCATCTCATTGGCCCTTACCTGATGCCACGACGTTTGACTGGCCACATCTACTACCAATTTCTGAAATTTGCATTGCCACAGCTCCTAGAGAGTGTACCGCTCTCCGTTAGACAACGCATGTGGCCACAATATGACGGTGCCCCACCTCATTTCACAAGAGCTGTGCGTGACTACCTCAACACTGCATTTCCTGCCCGATGGATAGGAAGAGGTGGGCCTGTTGCGTGGCCACCACGCTCTCCTGACCTAAATCCGTTAGACTTCTTTCTGTGGGGCTTTGTCAAAGCTTTGGTGTACGAGACAGCTGTTGAATCTGAGGAAGACCTGTTAGCCAGGATAGTTGCTGCATGTGATAAGGTTCAAGAAACTCCACGTGTTTTCGAAAGAGTACGCTAGTCATTTATACGTCGCCTCAATTATTGCAATAACGTTAGGGGCCACATATTTTGAACACTTGCTATGAATCTGCTTTTGAAGCTAGGAACTAAAACATGCAATAACTACAATTTGTATTTCTTAATGTAGCTTTCAATATTCCAGTGAGTGTAATGAAAAAATCCCACCCAAGTGTGAACTGTGTAAGCATAACTCACTAATGTAATAAATAGCAACACATCGGAGCTTATGAAGAAGGAAAAGTATCAGAGTTTCTCCATCATAACACACAAACCAGCCTTGTTTACCAAATGTACGTGATACATAGTCACACGTGCCGGTAAAAATGGTTAAACGACTGCATTGCGAAATAAAACTGCGATTCTGGCTGCCTACCTGGCAGGCATTTGCACTTAGCTCTGATCTCAAACTTGTGTGATTATCTCAGAAACGGGGAAAGCTAGACAGTTTCTCCAAGACACCTTTTTTGTTAATTTTTATTCCCTGTTTTGTAATCTTAAGTAAAAATTGGTAATACTTACTCTGACATATTTTATTTTAGAAAAAATGTGTTACAACCCCCCCTTTTTTACATGATGGGGGTGGGTAACGGTAACAGCACATTTAGTTTATTAATGATCAAGGTTTCAATAAGTAGTATACAAAGATTCGTTGTAATACCCTATGCAGTTTTCATAATATTTCACACAAGTCGTTTTTAGCTCTGTCTTTAGGGGTGTATACCGCCCTTAATATTGAAGATGGACCCTAGGTTGCTTATGAGAATTATTCTAATTTCACCCAAGGAGTATCCTGCCAAAGTTTGATGCAATGTTTTAGAAACATGTTGTATATAATATATATATATATATAATATATATATATATATATATATATATATATCAAAGGCACCGCTGAGACAGCGGCGCTGTCAGCCGGTTCGTGGAAACACTTTGAGAGGAACCGCCGCAGCACGCCGAAAGGGAGGCCAATGTATTTAGAGTTAGCGCGCAAAATTGTAAATGATCGACAGGGGCTTTCCTAGTAAATCTTTCAAGTGTCGGTAGGATTTTTATTTTTAATTTAAGCTGCTGCACACACATTAATTTGTTTATACCTCTTTATTTCATGCAGGAATAACATTATGTTAGACACAAAACAAGAAAGCATTTACAATCGGTGGCGTACCATCCTATGGTACAGGTGGTGCGACCATACCAGGGCCCATAGCTCCAGGGGCCCATAAAAAAAAGAGAAAATAGATTTGTTCCTTATTTTTTCGAACCATACCTATTTGTAATTCAGATAATATTTTAACTTTTTTTATCAGCAAAAACAATTTATAATTAATTTTATGATCATGTAAAACAAGTGTTTATGTTTACATAATATTTTATTTCCTGCTTATTAGCTAGATTAGAGGATTAAGCTTAATAGCTTTAAGGTGTGAGTGTAGGGAACGCAAGTTAAGAGAAGTGTTTCAGCAATTCTTATCTCAAAACATTTTCTTGTTCAAAAGAAATCAAATAATTCTCCAGTACCAACATAAAGTTTAATTTTACTTCACATGGCGCTTCAACAATAATTGTTGAATATTTCACAAGGGTTTCTTGGAATTTAATTACATCTTTTCCTTCAATTAAAAAGTTTTTTGTCATCTGATGCCGCTATGCTCATGACAGATATTCAAGAAATGTTGATATCACGTGTGAATAGAATTAAACTCTATGTTTCTACTGCAACATTATTTTAGCCAAGAAAAGTTTTGCTATAAAAATTGCAAAAAACACTTTTCTTACCTTGCGTTCCCTACACTCACACCTTAAGATTTCTCTTCCTTTTACCTGCTTCACGCAGATGTAGAATATCGGACTGGAGAATGTTTACTTTCTGTTTTGCGTATTTGGTGTTAATGAATATTAACAAATATCATAAACGATATATTTTCTTGTAATTTATTGTATATTGTAATGATTGATTACTAATTATTGATAAGGTTATTTAAATTATTCCATTAATACCCTTCATCGTTATGTTGGAGAAAACAAATAAAGTCAAATGTATCATTAGTTCAGGAAAGTAAAACTTGAACAACAAAAGAGAGAAATCATGTAAAATACCCACGTTTTTAGACTCTAAGGTCAGTGAAGAATTTCAAGTTTAAATGGAGAAAAAGATGACCAGTTGGCAGAGAGTGTTAGTATTAATGACAGTGATAGCAAAGTTGAACAATTGGTCCAAAGTGATTGCTGATTATTTTTAGCAATTCCATCTTGTTCAAATGCATTTGTCCAAGATCATGAAATAATTGACCCTGCCTAGGTGTTAATTAGTGGCGTTGCCCCCCCCCCCGAAATATATTGGTCCCTATCTAAATATATTTCACTACCTTCCAATAATTTGAATTTGAAGCTGAAAGAAAGTCTTGAATCAAATTCAAATAACGCTATTCGTCTATTCAACCAATTTTCAAAAATTCGTCGGAAGAGGGCCACTCCAAATAACGTCTAGGGTCAACCAATTTAAAAAAATCAACGGTAGAAGACCATCCAAATAACTTCTAGAGTCAACCATTTTCAAAAATTCATCAGAGAGGACAACTCCAAATAACTTCTAGAGGCAACCTTTTTCCAAAATTTTCCTAAGAGATAACTCAAATAGTTTTAAGTACCCAATTGCAAATATTTGCTGAGAATGGGGTCTAAACACTGCTTTAGCTTTGATGACCAACCCTCTCAATACCCCTTGTAACTGTTACCTCTTGTCCCCCCTCCCCCCAACCCTCTAAACCTTTACATATAAAGTTCCATATGCGACATTTCTGAAAAAAATAATCTTAACATTGCAAATCAAGATAATAAACCTACTAGTAAAAATAATCTATTTTTCATAAATTCTCTTTTATTAAATAGATATCGCTAGTGTGCAAATAAATCATTCAAGACTTTGCTATTCTACGCTAAGTGTTGCATATTGTCAAGCGCACTGGTTATTTGCGGAGAAAAGAGATTCTGTGTTCGAGTTGGATTCGTATTTCTATAAACATTAAAAAACACATGTGGGATTTACTCTTCATAGTTCCAAATGTATGATATTATGATCAGTAACATGGTAAATGGTGATGGATGTGCGGTGATTGGACCAACGACTAAACTAAGGATTTCAATATTACGAGGTCAGAATAGTACATTTGTGATATGTTATTTATAAATATAAATATTAAAATAAATTAGCATTAATCTTTATAAAGCCCAGGTAATATTTAACAAAGTTTATATATTTTTTTAAATTGATTGAAACATTTTGTTTTATTTTAATATTTACAAAATCCACTAAAAAATTATCAGATTTGTAATTAATTAGATTTTCAATCCATCTTGTTACAAAATCTTGTATTTAAAAAAAACAAAGTCCAATTTTAGTCAAAATTCCTTCCTTTAAGGGCCCGTTAACAGACCCCCACTGTTGGTGTTACACCACTGTTTAGAATAAAAAATTAGAGTTATTTTTTTCTTTCTTTTGGGGATTTGTGGGGGCTTCGGGGCGATCGCTCCAACCCCCTCTTAACTGCTGCCCTGGTAAGTACCCCAATCGCGTATCTCCGAATATACCTAACTCGAATACCTGTAATTTGAGAACTTACTGTTAAAAACCCAAATTTCCAATAAATTTCTATCAAATAATAAATAATCCTCAACAAACCTGTAATGATAAAATTAAACCAGTTTTAATTCCAAACATACAAGTAACAATATAATAAAATCAAAAAACAAATACAAATTTCATCGCAAAATTTGGGTAACAATACACACACGTGCTTTGGTCACCAAATTAGGTATTTCTCTATCAACTGTTACTTGAGGGCTTTTTATCTTTTACTCTCTTCATAAAGGTTTCTACAAACATTTTCCTCCTGAAAAACTTTCCATCTCGGCCCCCCTGCCCTTCCCCCCACGCTGTGTTACATTATGCTTGAATATTGGAAAGTAATTTTTAGTTAAAATGAGGAAACAGTTTTTTTTGTGCTTCCCCTTTTTTTTACTTGATGCCGTAAAAAAATATAACAGAGATGATGGAATCGAAAAGGAGGGGGGGGGGGGGATGAGTCGTGGGGGAAACACACGAAAGTTTCCTAAAGTCACTTGAGATTTTCCCGTTGCTTTTATTTTTAATAACAATAAGATGATCTTAAGATAAGTTTACTATTGATACAAGTTTTTGAGAACGGAGAAAATATTACAAGGGGAATAATTTAAAAGTTTTCATTAAGTCAAAGCTGGAGGTTGTAGGACAATAAAAAGAAAATTACATGAGTTTTTCTTCTATTTATTATTTTTATTTATTTAACTACTCTTTTCATATAAACTATCTTATGATAGATTTAATATAATAATTAAAGTAATAATGTAACCATCTATGGGATCAGAGTTCCTGGCTATAGATCCAGAGGTCCTGGGTTCGATCCCCGGTGCTTTCCAGATCTTATGTGAAGCAGTGGGTCTGGAACGAGGTCAGACTCAGTCTTATGAGGACAAAATGAGTAGCCACTTGAGTGAAAAAGTAGCGGCTCCAGTCTAGGGAACTGAGATTAACGGCCAGAGGGTTTGTTGTGATGACCATACGACACCCTCTATAAGCAGAAGTCGAAACTAGTTTGGTGACAGATGCCGCCACTAGGTCAGTATGACTCGATTGCGGGCTGGTGTGGCTCAACAACATCATAACAACTCATTCCATCAACTCCGAGGGCTAATAGTCTACACATGTGCCGACCAAACCTTGCTGTCATATGTACCATACGATTAAAAATAAAAGAAGTTATGTTGTATTCTTCCATGATTCTGTATCAGGAGCTCATGGTTTAACCTCGAACCCATGCATTGGATTGGTTTTAACATAATCTCTAAGAATAGCTGCTTACCACATTTTCTCAAAATTCACCACTCTCCTTCATCCTTGGATCTGTTTTTTTTTAAATCGATGCTTGGTTTTGTGGTAATTACATTTGAAAGCCTTTCTTCCTCACATTAAAATAAAACCACTTTCTACTCAAGGGTTATTAACAAATTAATTCAAAGATATCAGATGAGGAGGGTAGTTTAAAAGAAGTGTACCCACATTAAATGTGTATGAACTATGCCACACATGGAAAAAAACAACACCAGGGCATCCTACCAACATTCGAACCTCAACTTCTCCTTCAACAGTAGTAGTAAACTACTTGAATGACGCCCCAGATCGCGCAATCACCGGTGCGGGGTCTTCCTCCAAAAGAAAAGTATTAAACTTAGTGTAGATTTCAAGGAATGTAAGGGATGTTATGTCGCAACAAAGATCAGTAAATCGGCTGTTTTAATGCTTAGTCACTGTTCCTTCCCTCACTTCACTTACAATCATCACCTCACCCTCTTTTTGAAAGTCTGTTACAGTTTGGGATTTTAAATGGACAAGTAGGTAAAATAGATAAATGTAATTTATCATGATGATTGTATAATTTAAAAACTGAATAAACTAAAATACTTGGCAAAACCGAAAGTGAACAACCCTTTAGTTTTTTTGTTTTGTTTTTGTCTAGAACTACATTCTCAAAGACAAACCCTTCTTTGGGTTATCCAATTAGATTAAATCAATAATTTTTTCCTTTTGATAATAAATGAAGCAGATAAAAATAAAACATTGGGCTTGCAATTTGCAGCCTGTGTGTTTCCATACATTATTCAAATCAATTGAAAAATGCACGGGGAAAAGCATTTTTTTTCTTCATTTTTTGACTTCTAAATAAAGTTCAATTTATGCCGAATTTTGTATATTATGTTTATAGGCTATAGATCTGTCTTTTCATTCAGATGTGTGTTACAACAGAAATGTCTGCAGTTGAATTCGTTTTATTGACGCACATTGGAGAAAGTGGATTTAATGAGAATATAGCACACTCTTATTGAACTTTGATTAAGAGTAATGTTTAGGGGGTGTGCAATTCAAAAAACGGATAAACTATTATCTCCGAAGAAAGCACATCTTCTTTCATTCCAATTTCTTATATTTAAAATGGCAAAGAGGGAAAGGAAAGGGACACAAATTACAACGACAAACAGATTATTACTGAAAAATCACTGCCTCTAATGTCTTAGAATTTCACTTGATAAAAAAAAAAAAAATTCGTGAAAAGTTAGCAGTTGTAAGATTCAAGACCAACCAAAGCAGAAAACCACTTGAGTCAGCTAAGCGCCATTGAACAACGTCGGAAGGGTGTGCGGGGTAGTCTAACCACCCTCTCACACTCTATCCATGATGCAAGCCAGTGTTGACGTAATGTCTTACTCCCCTCCCCCTCTTCACCTTCAGGATACTCCCGATGTGTAATCTCCAGTGTAAGCAATAGTATTATATTTTTTTGAACGTAGTCCTTAGGTCTTTTTATTTATTTTTTTACACATTGTTACACACGAGAGTTTCGAAGAGACTCAGATCTCTAGTGTCCTTACGTCGACTTATCGGGGGGGGGGGGGATGGAATTAATGGAGGGACAGGGAGAAGAAAATCTTCGAAGTTCCGTGTCTTAAAATCTTGGTCGTGTTGGCACAAGATGGGTGATAAAGTGATAACAATGGAATTCACATTGCAGCGGTTAGTGCTGGTTTTACTTTTGTTTAACATACCAGTGGCGTGACATATTACCAGGGTAAGCAGAGCTTGTTAAAACTGTACTTGTGATTTGTTTTATCCCCCACTCTGTTACTATTTGACCAATTAAAAATAGACTGTCTGCCTACACACCTAACATGGGAGTGTATTTCGGTTGATCTGATCAATGAGTGTTCTACTGAATGATGAGAACAATTCCCAGGTAGAGTTTAATCTAACTCTGCTTACCCTGGTAACACTCCATGACACGCAACCAGCATGGACCTAAATCCGGAATCAGAACCGGAGCCAAAATTTTACTATTAAAATTATTAAAAAAACTTTACAATAAATTAAAAATGTTAAATAATATTGCACCCCCCTCTCATCCCAAATTATATCTTACTAAATGTTCAGGCTTTACACATTTAACTATACTGATTGATTAGAGGTGAGTAGGGTTAAATGTATGGGAAATGTAACCACATTTGTGGTGTGGTTTTTCCACGTTTGCATGCAAGGAGAATGACAAGTAATCTATATAAAAAAAAGGCTTACCTCTGTACACCTGGCCGGGATTTGAACCCGTCACTAGCAAACCAGACACAATGAATTTGACATTCACGTACTTGCTGGCGCAGGTGTAAAGATTTAGGAAATGTAAAAGATGTAGGAAATTTCAGGGTGTCAGCCAAAATATGTAAACCATATTTTATGACCAACAATAAATATTTATGACCAAAAAGTTATTAACCATCACCTCAGATTGAGATTTTCATTCAGAATTTATGAATTCTTATTTTCAGAATTTTTTAATTTCTGAACTATACCATCACCGATGTGTAGTTGAACTTTTTATGCTAACTTTTAGACAAGTATAAGAAATATTATTAATATCTGCACAATTTTCTTTTCTAAAAAAAAATCAAAGCTTAATTTCATAACTTTTTAGTGACATTCATAACTAAGATATCATTTTATGACTTTAATGAGTGGTAGATACCCTTAAATTAGAAATAAGTATATATTTGGTCCAAAAATTTAAAACAATAATACACATTTGTTGTAAATTGTTTACAAACAAAATATATTATATCATACAAAATTTTGAAATACAATATTACAATGTACTAATATCAAAATCCAAGCAGTTGTTGAGTCATGACTTATATTCTTTATTGCAGGATTAAAAACGGCAAATTTTCAAAATACACACACATAATATATATATTTAAGAAATGGGTAAAGGGATGTGCTAGTGATAGAAAAGTATATTTTTCGTACTTGTATCCAAAGAAAATTATCAATGATAGTAGGAGTCTGTATCAAAAGAAAAATCAGTAAATTTTATCCGAAAGTCACGTTTTATAGTTATTTTGTTATCAAAGAAAATGCTGATGTTTTTAAAACTCTTTTTGATAAAAATTATTTTTACTTATTTAGTAACAATAAATTAAACTTTTCATTGTTCTTTATTTTTTATATTCTGTAAATTATATATAAAATATTAATATTAACATTATCGTACTAATCACAATATTGTAACATTCTAAAAAATATAGAAGTAATTTTTAATCAGGTTATTGAAAAAGTGAACCTCAGAGATTAAATTACAAAGACAAGTTCATAAATTAATTGTTAAATAATTGTTTCTTTCGATACCAATCATATCCCAGGCTGTTGGTGCTCATATGAGTAAAATAAAAATATTCAAAACAATATACGAGTAAATGTTTTGATATCTAAGGGATCTATTGGTCTTAGTGAAGTAATGATAGTTTGCCTAGATGTTGAACGCTGGTATTACCAATTATATTGACTCTGCGTTAGAGATATTTGGGAGAGCCAAGAAAAAAAATAATCTTGAGTCGTAATAGACTCTGAACACACAGTCTTGAAATAAAAATTTAAAGCAATCTGTAGACCCATTAATTATTGTAAAGACTTAAAGTGTAAATGAAAAAAAAGAAAGTATAGTATTTTTTAGTTGTCATAAGATAAAACAAATTGCAAAATAAAAGAAATGAAAAAAAAACTCGTTTTGAAAGCATTTTCATTTATTCTTTACAATGAATAAATAATTCAAATAAGCAAAGAATTTAATATTCAATGTTGGTAGGTATTCATCAAGAAATTTAATTTCTTGCAAGATAATAAATATTGTTTCATTTAGTGTTTATTTAATTTTAATATTTTACTAAAATGTTATACTGTTCAAAATTTGAAAAATTGGATTTGAGATTAGAAAGAAAATGTTGTATTTGGATTCTAGAAAGATAAAATTAGAGTCATCCCTAATATACATTATAAAAAACCACAGTTTTTCTTTCTCATATTAAATTACAAATATTCATATCAAATAAAATATATTTTCAAGGCTCTAAGAAAGGATCAATCAGATTAATTATGCTGTGTCATATTTCTATGGTTCTCATTTTAGGAGCTACGCCAATTTGTCGTCCTGAATGATACATTCTTCAAAAAGATTCTTCAGTTTATTGGCAACCAAATTGCGACCTAAAACAAGATAGAGTATTATTATATGAAATTGAATAATTTTAACATTTTCATTCCATGTAAAAATCTGTCCTTTTTTCCCCTTGTATCCTTTAATGACAAAACTGGTTATCATTAACTATTATTAATTTATCTAAGGGCACACAAATGGGATAGTGAAAGTTAAGAAAATACTGAAGCATTTGTTTGAATAGGATTTAAAACCCCAATGTAAAATGTGCACCCAATAAGGACCAAACTCGGCCTTCCGTGTGAGAGTTTACTGCACACTTTGCAACCAACAGTTTTGGAAAACTATTTTACAATTTTGAAAAATATTTATGTTAACGGCAGTGTGTGTAAACCAGGCATTCTATAAAATTCCTAGGCTTTATATATAATTCCTAAGTGGTTTTAGCAAAGTATGAAATAAATTAGTCTTGCTGTTGTATTTCATAATTTCGTAGGAAATTTATATAATAACCAGTCATTATATATTACCGAGAACAATAGCTAACCTAACCTAACCTTACCTAACTACCCTATTCTAAAATAACCTAACCTGATCAACCTAAATCTTAGGAATTAGGTGGACCTGCAAGAAAACGGCGCAAGACTTATATAGAAAGGGATAAAAGAAATTGATAACATATTCTGGGACTTCAAAAAGACAAAGAACTTGAAAATAAGTATAAAATACAAAAGCAAAACTCGTTTATTTCATACTTTGCCAAAACCACTCTGGCATTAGTATATAGAAAGCTTAGGCATTTTGTAGGACACCTGGATTTCACACATTGCCGGTGATGTATATAATTTATATTGGATCTTAAAATAACTGTAAAACAAATAAATTTGACTCAATTAAAATTGGTCATATTTTTCAATCAATTAAAAACATTAGGACCAGTAGAGTACATGAGATAGTAAAGGAAGCAAGACCGAGATGGTATGGGCATATAATGAGGATGGAAAAAGAGAGGATGCCGAAGAAAATGTTGAATGTGAAATATGTAGGAAAAAGACCGCAAGAGAGGCCAAGAAAGAGATAGGAGGAGCAGATAACAGAAAGTGTTCAAGTGAAAGGAGAAGACTGGAAGAAATTAAAGGAGGAAGAGTGGTGGAAGAATAGAGGAAGATGGAGGCATTTTACTAAACTGACCCGTCCACAAGCTGGAAACAGTTAAGGAGGATGATGAGGAAGAGGAGGATCAGTTATAGCACAGAGCGCTAAGAGAGACATTTTTCAACTCTAAAAGGTGTCCAGTGGTCTGGTGTTTGAGTTTTGCACATAAATATATTTTCCTTTTTAATTTTTTTAATAGGGGTATTTAAAGTTCACTTTCTGAACACATTTTTTGTCTGTATCTCACCTTACTACCAGTTCCGGGCTATTTACACTAAAAAGATAAGGATGAAGAAGGTATATTTAATATGAAATTTATCCACATTTGCGGGAGGAAGAATGAAAAATCATTCAGAAAAAATCTCCTTAGTTCATCCGACAATGAAAAGAATCCTGAGACCATGAGATCACAGACGAGAGAAGACACACAACACTCAATCTACCAGCTGGCAATTCACAACCATGCCAGGAACCGAACCTAAGGACGCTTAATACACTTAATAAACAAGTTATCAACTAAACTTGAGTGCAGTTTTTTTAAAAAGCCTGTCAACCAATGTGCTGATCCCAAATAGTCACAATTTGACAAATTGGCCATACATATAACAAAATACAAATAACTAACCGATGAAAATGAAGCGACAGCTCGGGGAATCTCCCAGATCGGCGGAGACGGGTTCTAGGTCGAACATGTCGTACACTGCCTGTACCATGAAGGGTCTAGGCTGGTCGCACACTGACACGATGCCCTGGAAACAAAATTACACCAGTTGGAACCAGATTCCGTCCGTACAGACAGGCACGTTGCATCGGTTGTGTCGTCTTGGATCAATTCGAGAACGATTTTCCCAAAAAGATTATGGTCCGACACGTTAGAGCAGCGGTTCCCAAACTTTTCTCGCTTGCGTACTACTTGGAAGCCCATATACATAAATTGTGCCCTTAATTTTTTTTAGCAAAATGTTTAATTACAATTATTGTAGTAGTTATTTCTGAATTATTTGTTGCAACTGAAAATAAATGGGCTTGTAATGTGATTAAAAAACAAATTGATGATAAGCTGAATGACGAGTGCAGATATTTTTCCATTCGAAAAGCAAAAGTTACAATAAAAACAAACACATTTAATTTATCTATTAATAATTATAAAAACTATTTTATCTTTCAAATTAAAATTATTTTCTCAAGGTCAAATATAGAAGAAAACCCGCCCCGCCCCTCACCATATCGTTGAGATAATTAAATAACTTTTGACTGATCTTTAGTCTTACACTGTTGGCACTCTTTCCGCCATTGATAAAATATTTTCGCGTATCCCACGTTGGGAACCACCGCGTTAGAGGTACAGCAGAGATGAGAGGTACTGATCGTTGTTAAGAGAAGTTCAAAGGGATTCACTTCACTAAAATTACGTTACAATTCCAGATTATGGAAAAAAAAAATAGCACATTCTAAAAATGACGACAAGCATAGTAAATTACATTACTATTAATTTTCTTCTAGAAGGTTGGTTTGATGTGCTTTCTACCCATCCGGCGTTAAGCATTCGGTTGGCTAGTGCTGCCTGCACACCATCTGGTAGACATACCATGTACTAGGGGAGTTAAGAAAGTGTGATAGTATCTAGTTTGCCTTCACAATGAATTTTATGAGCGAGAGCGAAAGGTCCTACCAATTTTGCCGGGAAAAAGTATTTTCCACATACCTTCCAAAGTTTTTTTTTACATGCCACAATCGACACGGTACCGATGGCTTTGTTTGCCCCGCGGATGTTTATCGATAAAAAAAAATTCATTGGCCTCGGCTGGGTTTGAACCCATAAACATTGGATCCTGAGGGAACACTTTTACCCAAAGACAAACGAGGTCGACTTTTAATAATAATAATAATAATAATAATATATAATTAATTAATAATAATAATAATAATGCAATTTTAAATAACATTTTTACATAGGTAACTTTAACCAAACAAATTAAATAGGGATCAATAATAGTTGTATATTTAGATAGAACCAATAGTGATAGCCCTGATCAAACAATAATATTTTGCCTTGTTCCAGACTCAAACCAACAGTTTTTTGTTTACAATGCAATAACTACGAGATTTTTAGGAAAGGTTAAAAAAAAGTTTACATTTTGAAACGTTAAAAAGGGTAGCCTTAGCTTTGTAGTTAGAGGGTCTTCCCAGGTTCGATTTCCAATATGTCCGAAAAATTCATTATTAGTAAAAATGGGATTTCCCCTTTCACAGTGATGAATTAACGGTTGGGTGTTATGTTCATTCTAGATTTAAGTTTTTTTTTAGCACCACGGCTTACTAACCGTTCGGGTTACACTCCTATGTACTAATTACGCTAATGTGTTTAGGGATGCGGAAGGTTGAATATAGAGAAAGTGTATCCAAATTTGCTTGTAGATGCAGAGGGGATCATTTAGGGGAAAGAAACTCTCTCAGTAAGCCCAACCGGGATTTGAACCACGATCTCCCCGACATCAGCAATCTAGTCTATTGCGAGAGTGATGCCTTAGACCATAAAACCACCGAAAAGGCTATTAACATAGTGAAACCGCCTCGGTGGCGTAGTTGGCTAAACGCGCCAGTCGTGTTGAGCCAGATCACGAGGACGGGGAGATCGAGGTTCGAATTTCGGTCGGGTGAACTGAGGTGGTTTTTCCTAAATGGTTTTCCACTCTCCTCACGCAAATGCAGGTTCACTTCCTCTAAATTCAACTTTCCCAATTTTTACGCCATTAGTGTAATTAGTACTTAAGCGTATAACCCGAACGGGTAGTAAGACGCAGTGCTAAAATTAATTAATTAATTAACATAGTGAAATGTTATCAATGTTGCACAAGAAAGTTGCTATTTTTTAAAAGGACATTTCTATTGAAATTGGACTGTATTAATCCGGCGTTGGAGGTACGATGTATTCGGAGTTTCACTAAGAGTGTAATATTTTGAGGTGCTAATGAGGCAACTTATATTAAGCACATCAAGAGTATAGTCTTGTTATAAAAGAAAAAGTCTGCGAAGGTCAACAACTCATTCTTAACACCTCTATGAAGTTGTCGGGAAGGAGGGGGGTGAATCCCTGCAATTAACTCCCCTTAGCGCAACAGAATAAGGGTCCAACGCGGTCCTGACCGGACCTTTAGCACATGTGTTGTTGGTGGAACGTGGCGTCACCCCCCTCCCCTAACCTCCCATACAACACCCTCCTAGGGTGTGTATTAATATTATTAATATGACAGACTCGTCACGCTCCCTAAACCCTTGTGTTGTGTTCTGTATTAAAACATTCCAGAGAGAGGCGCTACGGGGTTGGGGGGTGAAGAGATGGGTGACAATAGCATCATGCCGTAAAGGAGGAGGGCAGGGATGGAAACCAACACGCATCATTCTCACCCCTCACCCTTTACTCTTTTATTCGTGGAGGGGACCAAGCAGGACAGATAATTCATGCTACTCAGTCATTCTCTTGTTGTAATTTAAAAAAATATATAAAAATAGTTTTTTATGAACTTTATTTATTGCCTTTTTTAAAAATATATTTTAAAATACGGATTTGTCAGCATACATCCCAATACAAGACAGCCCCTTTTTGTGATCGAGATTGAATAAAGACATATTGAAAACAACATTTTTACCTTTTTTTTATATAGAGAAATATTGTAATCGTGAATATTTTCTAAGTCGTGATTGTTTGAGTGATTTTTGAAAACTTGTAATTAAAAAAAATTGGCTATAGCAATTTTGTTCAAAATTTATATCAAAATAGTGTTTGCATTTGTGAAAGTTTAAGGAAACACAATTTGTCTAGTGAATGAACTAATTATGACCCACTTCGGTGGCCGCATGATCTAACGCGCTACTCTCACAGTAGGTGAGTAGACTATACTTCAGATGATGGGGAGATAAGAGGTTCGAATCGGGTCGGATGGTTTTCCACTATCCATCCACGCGAATTCGGTTACACTTCCTTTAAATATAACCTAAAAACCATTAGCCTAATTAGTTCATAAGCGTATAACTTGAACGGGTAGTATGACGCGGTGCTAAAAAAAACTAGATATGTCTACATTATCTATTTTTTATGATTAGTGCCTACGTATAAAAGAGGCGTTGTTTACGACTTACTGCGGGTTCACAAAGTTCATCGAAAAACAAGAGAAGAACAGAAACGTAGACACGGGACGAGGTCTAACCCAATCACAAGATTTCCGCCTCATCAGCTTTGTCCGCTCGCGGTGCGACATGAGATAACTTCAGCTTTCCCTTTTCTGCGCGATAACATTAGCTTGGGAGATCCAATCACATTTCAAAACCGACCAAACGAGATACAAGCAGATAACTGCGTCTATATTTGCGAAATGATTTGAAATAACTCGTTATTAATATAAAACATGTATGTCACTATCATTCTATGTTGATTTGTTTCACTAAACTACACTATAGTTTGAAAATATCCATCGAGAGGCGTAACTAGAGTTGATGGCGCCAAGGGGGGAGGGGGTAAGGTACCCTTGAAAACTGCTTTTTAAAATTTTCTACGTTCTTATATTGGTACTCAAAATGGCTACTCTTTATAATAACGGCTAAGTAATAGTAAAAATTAAATATACTTTTATTGTTAAAAAAAAACAAGCTTCTATTGTTGCTCTTATTGCCAATTAATTTGTCACCCAGGGACGTGCCCCACCTGCCTTTATAGAGTTACACCAATGCATCCATCGTGACAATACTCTAAACGATCTGTTTATCAACTAAAAAATGAAATACCTTGATAACCTGCTGTTTTAAGTTTGTACTCGTATTACCCACTTTAGTAGATGAACGGTCTAAGGCGTCACTCTCATGTCAGGCTTGTTGAATATGGGGAGACCGGGGCTCGAATCCTGGTCGGACCTACTGAGGATGGTTTTTACTAAATGTTTTCTCACTCTCCTTTCAAGCAAAAGCGGGTATAGATCACCTATAAATTGCTTCCTTTCTCATTCCTACCACAATAGAGTAATTATCTTTATATGCTTTAGCCTGGACAGGTAAAAAGGTTGTGCCTTACAGAGGTATGAAAGAAAGATTAAACTTGTCGGCAAAATCAATCATAGTTTATTATTCGTATTAGCGGCATCATATTATCAATAAGTGCATATTAAGGTGGGCGTGTGGAGGCAAGAAAAGGCTAGTATTTTTGCCGTTTTTATAGAAAACTTTTTTCCTTGCCAAAATAAATAAAACATTGCTCCAATAGAAATAACGAGTTTAATTTTCTTCACATGTGATGTCAACAGTTGGTGAATATCTCTCAAGGGTGACCTGGAATTTAAAAACATTTTCTTTTAATTTAAAAAGTGTCTTATTTAATGCCGCTATGCTGATGACAAATATTCAACAAATGTTGATATCGCCATGATAAGAAAATTAAACTCTATGTTTCTACTGGAGCAATATTTTATTTATTTTGGCAAAAAAAAAAAAGTTTTGCAATAAAACTGTAACAAAAAAAACTGACCTTTTATTATATCCTCCACACTCTCACTTTAAATAACAAAAAATTAATTTGAAAATTTTCCAAAACAGAGGTTTTTCCATCTATCCACGACTCCCGCCTCTGATATTCCCATAATTTCTCTTCCTTGTCTCGAACAATGGCTCAACCTCAACCAACAATATTCCTGTATTTATTTATTCCGACCCATATCGGAGGACACACAACAGAAAGACCCGAGGATGAGTATATCGAGGATCAGTTTGTGTGTTACCTCTAACCCCCGTTCCCCAACATTTTTTATTTATTTTTTTCCTTTCCCGAACCTTCCAAAACACAATATTGGTGCGTGCACGTCTTCCTTCCCACCTCTTGTCAGGGATACCAGAAGGGTAGCATCCGCCATGGAACGGCGAGGAGAGGAAGCTTCACTCCAAGGCAAATAATTTAATAACTCTATGAATTATTTATTTGAGGTATTTAACGTGCACTTTCTGAACCGACTGATTATATCAGCACACGAGAATTTCTGTCAGCGAACGTGCTTACCAGTTTTCCAGGGGTTCTTTTACATACCACAATCTACACGGGACCGACGGCTTTACTTCTTCCCCTCCGAAGGAAGTTGAGCTACAGATTTTTATCGCTCTAGTGAGATCCGTCGACCTCGGCTGGATTTGAACCCACAAACATCGGGTCCTGAGGCGAGCACTTTACCCCAAGACCATCGAGGGCGATTTGCCTAAGGAAAAATAGCACATGGACAAAGGTTAGTTTTAGATTAATGGTAAGGGGCAGGTATAGTCCAAACCAAAGATTACATTTAACGTAACATGATGACGTCTTCCAGATGGAAAGTAAAGCCGTTGGCCCCATGTCGAGTGAGGCATGTAAAAAAAACCTGGAAGGTATATGTTAAAATACCTTTCCCGGCAAAATTAATCAGCACTTTCTCACTTGCTCGTAAAATTTTCAGTGTGGAAGGGACCTCCGTACTTTTCGAACTTCCCTAGTAGCCTACATGTGCTTTCTACCAGATGGTGTGGGCAGCACTAACCAACCCAAGGGCTGAGAGCATGTCCAGCTCGGGTTGTATACGCATATGTAACCTAGTATTTACTATGTTAATGTGTTAGGGATCAGATTAGGTTGGATTAAGGAAAATTATACCAGCATTTGCGTGGAAAATCATTTATGGAAAAAACACTTGTAGTAGACCCGGCGGTCCATTTCCTCTGAAAACCTTACTCATCCATACTTTATAGATTATGTCACCAATAACGTCTACTATGAACATAATAACTAAACATTTGAGGGAGAATCAGTCGGTAAGGAATGATATGGGGTGGAGTGACGTAAAGTGTTGCCAGGGTATGTCGAGTTAGTTTAAACTGTTCCTGCGAAATATTATTCTCGTCAGTCAGTAAAACAATCATTGGTCATGTATCAACAGCATAATATACCCATGTGAGGTGTGTAGAGCAGAGCCTATTTGTGATCAGTCAAATGGGAACAGAAGTGGGGGAGCTCTGCTTAATCTGGCAAAACTTCACGATACACAAATAAGGAGGACCATCCCTCAAGTAATTCATTCTTCTTTTGAAAACATCTCATAAAGCTTCGCAAAACTGTCCCTAGATTGCACAAATATCATAGCTCACACCATCATTATTTTTCTCCTGATGCCCCCGCACCCGCTTGCCGGACTCGTAATATTGTCTGTCCACAGTAGCAGCACACACAAGCGCAGTCGTATGTCGGAATTGGTTCTCGGAAAGAGATGAACATTGCCCATCTATTGTCTTTATGTAGTTACGTTAACTTGCATTCAACCAATCCGGAACAAATACAGGTGCACTACTTTGAATATGGATTATTATTATTGGTTGAAATAACGTTTACCGACGTTTTATTGTAGACAGTGTGTGTTTAAGCAGAAAACAAACACAGCAGGCACGTCTTGCGAGTGCGCGTCCGACTGGTTGTAGAATGGGAACAACCCCCAAGACCACGAGACAGGAGAGCGATCCATCTCTTTTACATCCGAGCTCTCCAGCGTCAACAATCAAGCCGCCTTACCAGCCCAGCTATGAGGTGTCCTAACCGAGGAGGTCCCTCCCTCCCCCTTCAATCTACCACACCCCCCCTACCGTATCTAGAACCCGCTCTTACACACGACTGAAATTTATTAAACGACGGCCCTTCCCTCCCTCCACCTAAAAACATTCCTCACCCTGTCTACTTTCACGCCCTGTAGAAAACCACCCCTTTCCCTCTCTCACTCTCTACCCACACACAAAAACACCCCTTCCTCCCAAACCAAAGAGGGGGGGCTGTTTGATGAAAATTGAGCACATTCACGTCATACCAAGGGGTAGGTCGTGACTGTGAGATGCGTAGAGCGCCGTCGCTTCCTTACGACGCTTCTGCCGCTGTTATTATCATTATTACGATCATGATAAGAGGGGCGAGGGGGTATGTGATGATTCTCTTAAACCCACCCAGGAAGGGGAGGGTGGCCGTGTTATTGTCTCCTAGGGGTGCTAACAAGCGACCACCCGAGAAGCCAACCGTGCCTCGACTTTTATGAGGTTTCTATAGTCGGGTTGTCATGGAGGGAATCTTTTAGATTCTAGAAGGTATAACAAATAAGTGTGAGGCAGGCCTCATTTTTTTCACCGACTGTACTCTACTACACGTCTTACTGCCCATCCGGGATATCTACGTATTTACACTAATGGAATATATTATGAGGAAGGTAGAGTTTAGAGGAAATGTACCAGAGCTTGCGTTGAGATAGAATTGAAAACCACTTCAAAAATGGAACCAAAACACATCAGTACACGCCAGTAATGTAGAGACCTACGCTAAATAATTTTAGAAATAAATTAGAACCCAAACCTTAATAAGAAAGTTAACATTTAAAATTAAGAAAGCCTTAAATCAGTATCTAAACGACTTATCTTTTTTTTTTGTCACCGCGTCTATTAGCTTATGAAGTAATTATGCTAATGTGTTAAACATGAGGGACGTTAAATTTAGGGGACAGAAAGTGTGAGGAACAGTTTATGGAAAACCAACCTCAGTTAACCCAGACCGGATTAAAACCCTGATCTCCGTCAATCGGCCGTCTATTATATTGCGAGAGAGCCGCCTTTGACTTAGAGTAGGGATTCCCAACCTTTTTCACTTCGGGGCATACTTAGTCCAAGAAAATATTTTCACGGCACACTTGTGTATAGGCCGTAAATATAATAATACATTTTGTATTAAAATTAGATACAAATTAAAATGATGAGTATCGAGATTCAGTTGACAATAATTGTATTCTTCTATCGAAGCCTTCATCTACTTGCAAAGCAAATTGCCGGTTTACTTTAATTTTTTTCAATAAATTTTGACTGGTGTTCTCATAAATTTCAGAAATACGTCGGCCTATCTTATTATTCGATAAATACACTTTTAAAATTCCTTCTTTGGATTAGTTTATAAGCATGGTTTCAATAATGAACTGACAAGCTGGCCCAATCACATTTTCACCAATAACATTTGGTTTAATGTTTTTTTGCGATCAATTCAGCAACTATGAATGACGCCTCAGGTGCATTATCTTAAATTAAAACAATATTTTCTATTTTATTTGTGTCTTGTGTTGGTGATTATGGTTTTTTTGGAACTCACTGGGATGTTTGGTGGTTGGATGCCGCTCCATTTGGCTCAAAATCATTGTTTCATTGCTCAGACGATTTTCCACAAAGATAACAGATAGAAACTGGTCGGTCACAGTCTTCTTTTAAAGTGAAACCTAAAATTATCTATCGCTTAACACTTGGGAGGCTTAAAACTGGAACTAGTAGTAGATTTATTACGAGATGTTAGCTAGATTAAAATCTTAGGAAATTTTGGCGGCATACTTCCAAAGTTTCGCGGCACACCGGTTGGAAACCACTGGCTTAGAGCATTCGATGACTGAAGCGGATTATAATTCTATATAAAAGCGAGGGGGTGAAGAGGGAAAGGGATAAATAGTGAACAAAGAGATTAAAGAATCGATGGACAGACATTAAATGCCAGGTTCATCTAGTCCGGGTTTTTTTCCTTTGACGGAGAGGTCATGGTTTAAGTTCCGGTCAGATGGGTGGTTTTCCCAAACAAGATTTCTAACTTTTACTTCCACGCAAATGCGGGTACATTTGCTGCTCTTTATTCTACCTTCCTCACCCCTACCTCTGGAGCGTAGTATAAAATATGTACAACCCAGACGGGTAGTAAGATCCCGCGGGGGGGGGGGGGGAGGAGGAGGAAAGTGTAAGCCAAGAGGAATTTAAGAGTAACAGATCAAAAGTCTAAAAGAGTTAAAGAAATAAAAAATATATTATAACAAAGACAATATAAAAAAACACAAAGGAATAAACAGTAGGAATAAGAGCAAAGTGAGACAAGTAGAGTATGCAGTTGGGGAGACAGAAAAAGGGAAGTAAAGAAGGAGAATAGGAATACAAAGGATAAGAGAAAGAAAGAATGAAAACCACCAGCCGAGGCCCAGTTTGTGTGTGTGGATATATTCATTGGACAACGTGCCTTTGCGCCCCCTAAAAGAATGCTAGCCCGCAGTTCAACGGAGTGTTATGTGGGGGGGATTTTGTCTGTCCTGCTACCAGGGCAATCAGGGGAACATAGCACTCCAGGAGGTAGTTGACCAAATATCAGCTCTATTTTCACGCCCACAGTTTCTAACTAGGGTTATACCAAGGAGCTAGGCACAGAGGCGGTGTGCTAGTACTTAATTCAGTAAGGAAGCTTGTACTGAAATCATGATCGCTAATACCACGAAATAATCAGCGAGGTAGCTACTACGAAGAATAAGATGCGTTAATTCATCATTGTTTAAAGAACAGTCTAGATTATCAACAAAAATGAAATTTATTTCCGTAAATGGTTTGTAGACATACATCACATTTTAGTAATATATTTTGAAACAATGTGGCTCTTTTTTAAAACTTTGAAAAAATATATACATAAAGTACCCTTATTTTATCCTGAATGGTATCTTCAAACTTATCTTAAATTTTTCCACTATGGATAGCTTATAAGAGAGGGTCATATTGTATAGTCCGTCAAGGTAAAACTGCTACCTACATGATACACAGAGTGTACATTTAATTCAAAACAATTTCATCAAACTTTTATCGAAACAAAGATATTTTATTTTTATTTTGTTTGAAAGACAATAAAACCGTTGCTCAACCGGCATTTATTCTGCGCACGCGTATTTACATAAACATCGCTGAAAACTATGACCTGCGCTTTTAACAAACTACGCGCATGTATACAGGATGACTACTTATTTTGCAAATGATCGCCGTTATATCTGCTCATTCACACGATAGTAGTTAACTTGTGAACCACTGCAGTGGCCGAAAGGTCGAAGGCGTCACTCTCGTGTAGGACTGGCCTGCTGATGACGGGAATATCGAGGTTCAAATCCCGGTCGGGTGTAGTAGTGAGGGTGGTTTTTCCTAAATGGTTTTCCATTTAGCGCAAACGCAGTTACGCTTCCTCTAAATTCTTCTTTCATACGCACACGTGTATTAAGACGCGGTACAAAAAAAGAAAATACTACTAAAAAATGAGTTTATAATATAACTAGCTTTTACCCATCGCGGCTTCGCCCGACGAAAAGTTTAAACATTAGTATTGTAAAATTAATGTAAAATCAAAGGTTGAGAATAGTCCTATATGTTATTCCAGGACATACTCTACCTACGTACAAAGTTTCATTCGAATCCGTTCAGCAGTTTTGGCGTGATTGAGTAACAAACATTCAAACACACAAACTTTCGCACTTATAATATAATAAATAATTAGTAAAATGAGGAGTAAAAATCAAAATGAGTGTTTATTTTTTTGCTTCGCGTCTTAAAACCAGCCTGGGGTCTTTATGCCCTTTACAATCAATGGCTCTCACTACTAGAGTAGATATGAGGAAAGTAACATTTAAAGGAAATGTACCCAAATTTGCGTAAAGGGAGAGTGGGCAAACGTTAAGGGAAAACCATTACCAGTACAACCAGGTCGCGGTTAACCCCCCGATCTTCTAATTCACAGATAAACCACTACTATACAAGCCTGACATTTAACCTGCGTGTCCAGCGGTGTGGGTAAGATATGTAGGTATTAGTTTGCTAGCTAGATATGAAATATATCACATTTTAGAAAACAGTATAGCATTTTTTTGGTTTTACATTCTATTTAAATATTTCAATTTACATTATCAATTTATTCTTTTATGTTACTTTGTGACAATAAATCACACACCCGTTTCGGTGGACGCATGGTCTAGCGCGCTGCTCTCGCGTAGGACAAAATTGCCGAAGACTAGTTGATCGAGGTTCGATCCCAGTCGGTGCATTGAAGGTGATTTTTCTCTAAAATGATTTTAAATTCTTCCTCAACGCAAACGCGGGTGCATTTTCTCTAATTTAAAAAACTTCCTGATCTCTAATCCTTTAGTGTAATTAGTACATAGGCGTATAACCCGAACGGGTAGTAAGACGCAGTGCTAAAAAAATAAATTTAAATAATCACAACTTATCTTTTCAAGTCTTTATCTTATTTTATTAAATAAATTATTAGCCTATAATCGTGTCGAGAAGGCCTATGAATGACCCGGAGAAGCCACTAAAAATGGAATATGTCTGAAAGGAGCAACGCACGTGTGAGGTACAGACCGCGCGTCGAGCTTCACTTGTCCTTACGTTAAATCCGATGCGCAAACACACATTCAGCGTTGACACTAAATTACGTCAACATAAAGGTCCTGGTTATTTTTTTTTTCACCTCAAATCTCGAGGGTCCAAGAGTTCAGATACACAATGCGGCACCCCCGATATATTCATGACGTCGGGTGGATGGATGAGGGGGGGTACCAAGTTTTCTTCCCCCCACCCTCTCCTTATGTTCTGTAGGGGCAGCTGCAAGGAGATCATGAGGCAGTAAATAGGGGAGAGGGAGGGAGGTTTGTTGGCAAACATGGGCAGGAGCACCCCTCCCCCTTCTCCCTACCCTTCCCCAATAAACCGTGGAACAAAATGAGAGATGAAGTTCCGTGTCCGCGAAAACTTCGGCTATTATAGTAGGATTTTGGTTGGAAGATCCGTTCTGGAAGGCCTTTTTTTCCTACCAGAATCCTACTATATAGTAAGGTTATGGTTGGAGAAAAGGCCTTATAGAAAGCCCTTCTTACTATTACCAAAATACTGCTTACATAGGGGTTACCGTTTTACAGAGGGTGGGGTAAGTTGGGTCAGGGGTTTTATCTGGGTTCATACGTTTATAGGCGGGAGGGACAAACAAAAGGTTATATTCCAAATATTATGGATTCATTTTATACCTGTTTTCAACCCAAATTATGGCTACCGCCACTATCATCTGTTCACCCAGAACGTATTTTTTTAATATACCCTAAAACACACTTCGGTGGCCGTATGGTCTAAGTCGTCACTCTCATGTTAGGCTAGACTGCCGATGACTGGGAGATCGGGATTCGAATCCTGCTCGGATATACTGAGGGTGGTTTTTTTCTTAAATTGTTTTTCACTCTTCCTCCATGCGAATGTGGGCACACTTCCTCTAAATTCGAATCTTCCTCATCTATAATTCACTAAAGTAAATAGTGCATATGCGTATACCATAAACAGGTAGTAAGAAGTAGCGCTAAAAACAATTACCATAAAAAATATCCGTGTGGACGTTGTTTTTGTTTTGATTCTCCAATACTGAATTGAAAAAGGTTTCTGCAGTTCATCTTAGAAAGGGCATATTACCGTCACAGAATTGCTGGAGAGATCGGCTACAGATATGGGGAGATACTAGTTCGATTAAGATTGGTGTTAAAAACAGTTTGGCATTAAATGTGTTTATCTATAGCGGGATTTTTCAAGAAGGAAACTTTTAGAAAATGTAGAGTTTTTTTTGCAGTCAATCATGATACTATTTTAATATAAAATTAGTGTTATTAAATTGGTATATATATATATATATATATATATATATATATATATATATATATATATATATATATATATAAAAACCGTGTCTTACTACGCCATTTGGGTTATACGCCTATGTTTTAATTGCGCTAATAGGTGAGAGAGGAATATTGAATTTAGAATAAGTGTACCCACATTTGCATGAAGGGAGAGTGAAAAAACATTTTGTAAAAACTATATTTATTAAATCGGACCGGGATTCGAGCCCCAATCTCCTTGTCATCGGCAGTCTAATCTAGAACGGGAGTGACGCCTTAGACCATGCGGTCATCGAATCAGGTCATATGGTAAATTTACTATCCACCTAAAGTGACAGTTGCAGTTCACATTACTTGACGTATGAATACATGAAGGTGGATCTAATTACTTTTTAAGCTGTCGGATAAGGTTATTTCTAACAACATTGGACTGTATAAAATATATAATAAAACGAAGTATACCTTTTCTTTTTGCAACAGTGTGTACCAAGCAGTTTTAAACAGACTTGCTCTGATAATATAACCCATCCTTACATACACTGTTACAAATAAAAGCGAGAGAGAAATAGAATATATAAACCCTCTTTTTATTGGCGTCTGATCCGGGTTAAACCGTCGGCTTATAGCTAAGATCTCAATGCGGCCTGGCGAGGTTTCACTCTTGTCAAAAAAAAAAAAAAAAACCTACGCGTTTTACAGGCTGAATGGAAATAGGCGCGGCATCCCCGAAGTGTAGCAAACATTTACCCTCCACCCTTAACCCCCTCCCCCATTTTCACCCGAACAAAATGCGGCACAGAGGTACAAACCTGAGCCTACATTCATCCCCCTTCCCCCAAACTTTTCGTCCACGCCTTATGTCCACAATTATTACTACCGAGCTGAGCCTTCTATTTGTAAATAGTTCTCGACATCATCACCAAAAAGAGACTCCCCCCCCTAGCTTTGTTATAAAAAAAGAAGAAAGAAGAAGAATGATGAAGAAACTCTGTCATAATGTTTAGATGTAGTAGAAACGGGGAAGAGGGGGTTAGGGTAGCTTTACCCATTCTACGACCACCATTTTTTTTTAAAATTTCAATGAATACATTGGATATAAGTTTCGACAAACTAATACACGTTAAATGATTTCATGGATGTGAGAAATTTAAAGCGAAGGGGGAGGGAGGAACTAACCGAATGAACTGGACAGCAAGATTTCTTTCAATTGGTAAAAGTTTACTAAACGTTTTGTTAAACTTTAAATCCGCTCAGAGGAAGAAGATGGTTTCGTAGAGGAAGGGAGGGGGGTGGGGATAAAGGGAGATCGACAATGGAGAGTTTTGAGTTGAGTGATGTTTCCTAAAGTGAGAGGGAATATCCATAGGAAGCTTGTGCTAGCAAAGATCGGGCTATTGTTTTGTTTTTTTGGAAAAATAAATAAATTAAATGAAGTGAATTATCAAAGATTTCCGTCCAGTGGAAGGGAAATGTTAGTCAGAATTAAAAATCGAGGACAGTTTGGTCAGTAAAATATTTCCTTTAATATGGTTTATTTAATCTTTGCCCAAAGAATCTATGTATGGAATCTGTGTTACAAAAGGCACTAAATACTGCTAAATAAATAAATCTACATAATTTTTGATAAGGACGGATCAGGAAAGGTTCGTCAGCTTAGTATAAATAAAAAACCATTAGAGCTAGTGAATGATTTGGTGTATCTAGGCAGAATGTTCTGTAAAAACAGAAGGAGAGATGGTAAAATCGACATACGGGTGAATGCATATCGGAGAGAAGTTGGATGTATGTAGACTATTTCAAAGAATGAAGTAGTATCGAAAGAGGAAAAGATGGCAGTACATAAAAGTGTGTTAACGTCAACATTTTTTATGTATGTGAAGCGGGGGTTTGTCATGAGAAACATAAGCGCAAGGTGAATGTGCTTGGAATAAAATATCTGAGAAATGTATGTTGAAAAACTTGTATGAACAAAGACAGCAATGGATGGGTGCTGAAGGAGTGCGGTTTGAAAGCGAATCCGTGAGATCAATGTGAAATAAGGTGTCTTACGTTGGTTTGGACATGTTGAGAGGATGAGTGTGGATCGAGTGACGAAGCAAATATATGAAGGTAGAGAGTGTGGATCAAAAGGAAGTGGTAGGGCATAAAAGACGTGGCTAAATGTTGTAGACGAATGTGTGAAAAAAATAAACATTAAGAATTTTAAGAATAAAATAGCCTATATGACTCAGTGTATGGATGTTGTTAAAGCGAAGGACGTATGCAAGGACAGGGAAGTGTGGAGAAAGTTAGTGAGGATGGATTAAGTACGGAGTTGTTTTTTGATCTATATGCACAGTTTTTATGCCGACCCCGTAAGCGCAAGGGAACGGTGTGATTAGGTATGCAGTCTATGGAGTATAACCATAATAATAATATGCCTATAGTCCATGGCGTGGAGTGTTTCCAGGGTAGGGAGAATCTGTTGAAACTATACCTGTGAATTGTTCTCATCTCTCTGAAAACTCACTGACCATGCTTGAACAAAAATACATTTCCCATGTGAGGTGTGTAGATAAGAACCTATGCATGATTGGAGAACAAATCACAGTTACAGTTTTAACAAGCTCTGCCTAATCTTTAGACACTCCACGACAAAATAATATATCCATGGTATTTTAAAATCTGAAATTATAATTATTAGCCTACATTGTTTCTTCTTCTAATGATGGATTGTTATTTAAAAAAAGATTGGAGCATGTTTTAGTGCTTGAGATTTTTTTTCATATGTATCTGACGATTTCCGCACGTCTAGAACAAACTAGCCATACCATGAACACGGGCTGAATCTTGGGTAGATCAGTGGTATAGCATTGGCACGCTAAGCCAAAGGTCCCGGATTCAATTCCCGTGTAAAGGTGGCATTTTTCACCTCATTTAAATTAAACGTGATCTCCCACGAACCAAAACATGACATGCGCTGTATAGGAGTAATAAGTTTGCAATGTTATAGTGATTCAAATAGCACCAACCTCACAAATATAATTTGGTGGTATACGGTGCATGGGCAGTAGCTAATAAGGAACTATTTATTAGTATTAAGTCCGCACATATATAGTAGTTCAAATCACGTTACGGTTAGAGAAATATATAGCTCGCGTCTGATGAATAGTAGCTAGGTTGGCGCATTCTAGTAGTAATAAGTCTATCAGTTCTGTGAACCGGGAAGGCCAGTGAGCCAATGACGTGTGCAATTTAGTCGTAATAAATGTATAAGATCTGTGAGCAGGCAAGCCAGCAAGTTACGAGTCTGTTTGTCCCTTATGTCAAATGAAGTGCACAGTCTAGTAGTAATACTTCTATCAGTTTTGAAAGCAGGGTAAGCCAGCGGGTTATGAGCCTATTTGGCACCTATGCCAAATGAAGTGCACAGTCTAGTAGTAATACTTCTATCAATTTTGAAAGCAGGGCAAGCCAGCGAGTTATGAGCTTTTTAGCCCCTATGCCAAATGAAGTGCACAGTCTAGTAGTAATACTTATATCAATTTTGAAAGCAGGGCAAGCCAGCGAGTTATGAGCTTGTTTAGCCCCTATGCCAAATGAAGTGCACAGTCTAGTAGTAATACTTATATCAATTTTGAAAGCAGGGCAAGCCAGCGAGTTATGAGCTTGTTTAGCCCCTATGTCAAATGAAGTGCACAGTCTAGTAGTAATACTTATATCAATTTTGAAAGCAGGGCAAGCCAGCGAGCTATGAGCTTGTTTAGCCCCTATGTCAAATGAAGTGCACAGTATAGTAGTAATACTTCTATCAGTTTTGAAAGCAGGGCAAGCCAGCAAGTTATGAGCATGTTTGGCCTCCATGCCAAATGAAGTGCACAGTCTAGTAGTAATACTTCTATCAGTTTTGAAATCGGGGCAAACCAGCGAGTTCTGAGCATGTTTGGCCTCCATGCCAAATGAAGTGCACAGTCTAGTAGTAATACTTCTATCAGTTTTGAAAGCAGGGCAAGCCAGCAAGTTATGAGCATGTTTGGCCTCCATGCCAAATGAAGTGCACAGTCTAGTAGTAATACTTCTATCAGTTTTGAAATCGGGGCAAACCAGCGAGTTCTGAGCATGTTTGGCCTCCATGCCAAATGATGTGTATAAAGCTCCGTTACAAAGGTACTCGGAAAGTTGAAAGGGTTGAAAGACACAATGACATGTCTAAATGAACTTGCCGGTGTCAATGGAAGATCACCTTGGTTACTGGAATAATATAGTTTTCTTTTTTTTCTTCTTCTAGGTCTTTCAGCTGCTGCTACAATGAGTAGGAGGGGCATCCAAAGAAGGGATAGTTCACTATAAGTGTATTGGCGTGGTGTGCTGTTCGGATAGTTAGTCCAAACTGTTCCTGTGAGTTGTTATCAGCACTCAGTAGAACACCCATTGGACAGATATCAACGAAAATATGTTTTCCCATGTGAGGTATGTATCAGCAGAACCTAAGATTGGTCAAATGGGGACCGAGTGTTGAGAAAATATCACAAATACATTTTTAAGTAAGTTCTGCTTACCCTGGCAACAATCCACGACACGCCACGCCACTAGCTATCGTCATAAGTTACATTTATTTACCTGTAGATTATCACGAGAGTAGCCGAAAGAGTGAGTATAGTGGCAGCAAGGGTTGGCTTAGTGGTATTCCCGCCGAGCTCTGATCGACATTGTCGGTTCGTATCCCCCGCCCTTTACTGGGTGTGAGTTGACCCATATGAATTTCACAGTGCTTTTTTCAATCTCTAAACAGGCGAATAAAGGTGCATTCTACTAATAAATACCCTCCTCGCTCCTACTTACCTGAGGTTAAGTTATTTACGTTCTACCAATTAAGAATAGTAAGCAGTGCAAACTTTACTTTTTTATTTTATTAGGAACTTTATCAATCAATTGATTATATCAGCATACAGTCTTACAAACCAATTTAATTCTAAAAGAAAAAGGAAGCTATAGCACCAATTACGTTGACGGTTAATTTATCCCTGTGTAAAGAGACATACCCACAATTTCACCAATGATCAATATTTCTTCCATTCTTGAAATCTAAACTAGGATCCTTAGCTTATAAAAAAGATGTGATACCGACTAAGAATTAAATACACTCATGATCAGGGCCCGGAATTTGATGATGTAGAGATTAAAAAAAAAAGACCCATAGAGTAATTTAAAAATGACTTTTAAAGAACCTAAATATGTAAACAAAAACTTGTAATGGATGCACATAACTAAATAAAGCAAGCACTTTACAAAAGGAAACTAAAAAATATACACGCAATGAACATTCTTTAAGATCTAAACTCTGGCTCTCCGCTAAATACAACATTGATTAACATAACCTCCTTCAGAAAAGCTACCCTGTCCCAAGGCAGCCCTTTCCAGCCTAGTTGCAGTCTCACCAGGAATGTGTATTTTACAACCGAACAAGGAACAAGGATACAAAGTTAAATGTCTACATTATCTTTTCATTACAAAAACTGTGTGATTAAGAAATGTAAGTTTGAGTATTTATACATTTTTTAACACACAGAGTATTTAAAAATGAACTTATTCAACATAAATGCCTAAAAATGACTCAAACAGTATGAAAATTAAGAAAATATTACCTAAAAAACCAAAATGACCAAAAAATTACCAGAGGTTCATGAACATAATTTAGTTTAAATAAGAAATGTATGCGATAAAAAATAAATGGTACGGCGCACCGCACAGACTTTCTCTCTCTTTCTATAAACTCGTAAGATTTCTGAACGGAATAATGTACATTGTATTATCACCACTCCACATAAGAACACGCATAAAATAATATACAATGATATAGAATCAATGAGAAAAGAGGCGCATCTTTGTCCACCTTAGAACATTTCAAACAGTTTAATGTCTTCCACAAGGGTCAACACTTCGTATTAAAATTTCGATTCTGGGTAAAGTTTTAACATTTTATAAGGTGTTGCAGATCTTCAAGTCATCGCATTGATATTTAATTATTCATTTATACATTTTTACCAATAAAAAATGTAAATATTGACTATTGAGTCTAAAATGGAGATAGATCATTGCTATGCAAACATTTCTCCTAAGAGATTTAAGGAAAAATAACATACTTTTTTAGATACTTATATTTAATTACTCTATGGCATTGGAGAATTATTGCGTTAAGACTTAAGTAGTATATGTTTACAACTAAAGCTCACAAAATTGTATTAATATATTTGCAAATATCTCAGAAACTGCTGCTTTTATAAAAATATATGTCAAATAAAAGTTTTTTATTTCTAATAGTCCTACAATTTTGCAATGATAAGTTGTTTAGTTTCTCCAATAGTTGTGGAGATACGGAAATTAACGCTTCTGTAATGTACCCTAAAGATCATTTTCATAGGAAAATGAAAATAGCCAGTTTATTTATAATCTTAATCAACGCCTAGATACGAATTTTAATCAAAATCGTTTGAGCAGATTTTGAGAAAACCAATTTTTTCTCTTTTCGCCCTTCAGTAAACTACCCTTAATTTTAAGTTTTTATAGACACACAGACAGACGGCATTGCAAAGACTATTTTTTAGGGTTCGGGGGGTCATGAGACGTCGACATCCATCAACATTTCAGGTTAGTTTTTTTTTTACGGTATTAATACTTAAACTTTAATGTCCAAAAAGTTAAAAAAATCATATAATTGCGTATAGATTGAAAGTTATTGATTTTATAAAAATATGTTTCGGATAAAATAACTGTATTATAAATATATATACATATTTGTAATGCTAAGTAATTTCATATCTCAAATAGTTTCGGAGCTATTTAAAAAAATGTTAATTGACGCATCAGACCGGAGCCCTTAAAGCCATTTTGCCGAAATATTGAGGGTAGCCATTTTGTTTGGAATATTTATTAATGTTTATAAATGAAATTTAATCAAAATCGTTTGAGCCGATTTTGAGAAAACCGACTTTTTCTCTTTTTTCCCTTCAGTAAACTACCCTTAATTTTAAATTTTAATAGACACACAAACAGACGGCATTGCAAAGACTATTTTTTAGGGTTCGGGGGGTCATGAGACGTCGAAATCCATCAACATTTCAGGTTAGTTTTTTTTACGATCGCAATACTTAAGCTTTAATGTCCAAAAAGCTAAATATATATATATAATTGCGTATAGATTGAAAATTATTGATTTTATAAAAATATGTTTCGAATAAAATATTTGTATTATAAATATATATACATATTTGTAATGCTAAGTAATTTCATATCTCAAATAGTTTCGGAGCTATTATAAAAAATGTTAATTTACGCATCAGACCGGAGCCCTTAAAGCCATTTTGCCGAAATATTGAGAGTAGCCATTTTGTTTGGAATATTTATTAATGTTCATAAATAAAATTTAATCAAAATCGTTAGAGCCGATTTTGAGAAAATCGACTTTTTCTCTTTTTTCCCTTCAGTAAACTACCCTTAATTTTAGGGGTAGATATCCAATTCCAAAAACCCCTCGGGGCAACCCTATGAAAACCCTAGATATCAAGTTTCAGCTCAATCGGTACAATAGTTTAGGCTCTAGTTGGAGGTACAGACAGACAGACAGACAGACGGAAATTCAAAAACCACTTTTTCGGATTCAGGAAGTCATGAAACGTCAAAATTCATCAAAATCTCGAGTTCGATTTTTTTGACGATCACCATACTTTCTCTACCTGTAAGATAGAGAGAAAGTAAAATAAATGGTACGGCGTACCGCACAGACTTTCTCTCTCTTTCTATAAACTCGTAAGATTTCTGAACGGAATAATGTACATTGTATCATCACCACTCCACATAAGAACACGCATAAAATAATATACAATGATATAGAATCAATGAGAAAAGAGGCGCATCTTTGTCCACCTAAGAGCATTTCAAACAGTTTAATGTCTTCCACAAGGGTCAACACTTCGTATTAAAATTTCGATTTCTGGTTAAAATTTTAACATTTTATAAGGTGTTGCAGATCTTCAAGTCATCGCATTGATATTTAATTATTCATTTATACATTTTGACAAATAAAAAATGTAAATATTGACTATTGAGTCTAAAATGGAGATAGATCATTGCTATGCAAACATTTCTCCTAAGAGATTTAAGGAAAAATAACATACTTTTTTAGATACTTATATTTAATTACTCTATGGCATTGGAGAATTATTGCGTTAAGACTAAGTAGTATATGTTTACAACTAAAGCTCACAAAATTGTATTAATATATTTGCAAATATCTCAGAAACTGCTGCTTTTATAAAAATATATGTCAAATAAAAGTTTTTTATTTCTAATAGTCCTACAATTTTGCAATGATAAGTTGTTTAGTTTCTCCAATAGTTGTGGAGGTACGGAAATTAACGCTTCTGTAAAGTACCCTAAAAATCATTTTCATAGGAAAATGAAAATAGCCAGTTTATTTATAATCTTAATCAACGCCTAGATACGAATTTTAATCAAAATCGTTTGAGCAGATTTTGAGAAAACCAAATTTTTCTCTTTTCGCCCTTCCGTAAACTACCCTTAATTTTAAGTTTTAATAGACACACAGAGAGACGGCATTGCAAAGACTATTTTTTAGGGTCCGGGGGGTCATGTGACGTCGAAATCCATCAACATTTCAGGTTAGTTTTTTTTACGATCGCAATACTTAAGCTTTAATGTCCAAAAAGCTAAAAATATATATATAATTGCGTATAGATTGAAAATTATTTATTTTATAAAAATAAGTTTCGAATAAAATAATTGTATTATAAATACATATACATATTTGTAATGCTAAGTAATTTCATATCTCAAATAGTTTCAGAGCTATTATAAAAAATGTTAATTTACGCATCAGACCGGAGCCCTTAAAGCCATTTTGCCGAAATATTGAGAGTAGCCATTTTGTTTGGAATATTTATTTATGTTCATAAATGAAATTTAATCAAAATCGTTAGAGCCGATTTTGAGAAAATCGACTTTTTCTCTTTTTACCCTTCAGTAAACTACCCTTAATTTTAGGGGTAGATATCCAATTCCAAAAACCCCTCGGGGCAACCCTATGAAAACCCTAGATATCAAGTTTCAGCTCAATCGGTAAAATAGTTTAGGCTCTAGTTGGAGGTACAGACAGACAGACAGACAGACAGAGACAGACAGACAGACAGACAGACGGAAATTCAAAAACAACTTTTTCGGATTCAGGAAGTCATGAAACGTCAAAATTCATCAAAATCTCGAGTTCGATTTTTTTGACGATCACCATACTTTCTCTACCTGTAAGATAGAGAGAAAGTAAAAGACGTAATCAAAATCCACCGGTATTCAAAAACAAATTAATTAAATGGAAGTTCTACAAGAGGTTAGATCTGTAACTCTAATACGAACTACCAAACCCCTTAGCCCATTTCTTATTTTATAAATGACAATGCAAAATAAACACAAAACTTAAAAAAATTCGAATCGGATCATTTCAAAAAGAACAATGCCCAGTTAAAAAAAATATGTTCAACAACAAGGTTATCTACTGCTTAAGATAAGCGATAGGGATGAGTAGGGTAGGTTTAAAAGACATGCAATGCCATTAGCACAGAGAGGTGTGAAAATCACAGTAATAAATCTCAAGTAGAAAACTATACCCATTGCATCCGGTCAAGTTTCAAACCTAGAGTATTTTTTTGAGCCTGATGCTTTATACCGTTTGACCACTGGTGGGTAGTCCAATATTGTGAGAAATCTACTATATCTGTTTTAATTTATTCATACGACAAGCCGGGATTTCTTTATCTCTAATCTTTGAGAAATGTTCTCTTTGTTGGTAACTGTAAGGTAAATATAATGACGACGCCTAATGGTGGTGTTACGAGACGTCAAAATTGCGTTGTATGCACCTGGCGGATAGGCAACATACAGCACTGTAAGGTAAACCTGGTGACCTTGGTAACTGTAAGGTGAATATAGTGTCCTTTTATCAATGTTGGTAACGGTAAGGTAAATATAGTGACTTTTTATCAATGTTGGTAACGGCAAAGTAAATATAGTGACGACGCCTAGTGGTGGTGTTACGAGACGTCAAAATTGGCGTTCTATGCACCTGGGGGATAGGAAACATGCAGCACGCCTCGCAAACCAACACTCTCCCTCTACTGACACAAGATGGCGCCAGAGCAGCAGAGCGAGAATCAGCAATCCCTTGTGCTACCTGTTGTCAGGCAAGTCAATGGTTGTTATTGGTCATAAATTACACCACACTCCACTTGTTATATGCTTAAGATTTATAAGTTGCCTATTCTCCAGGCGCAAACAGTGCCAACTTTGACGTCTTGTAGCGCCGCCAACCACAAGTTAATCATGTGTAAATACTTATCTTGTCACCCCCTACCACCACCTACATAATCTTTTACCTGGAGATCTGAATAGCTCTGTATATATCGTTATATTCCATAGAGCTATACTATTTTGGCACCACGTCCTACTACCCATTCTGGTTATACGCTTATGTACTAATTACACTAATCTGTTAGGGACTGAGAAGGTTTAATTTATAGGAAGTGCACCCGCATTTGCGTGGAGGAGAGTGGAAAACATTTAAGAAAAACACCCTCCCCCGATTTAATACCCCTATCCTTCCGAGTGCCCTAGACTATAGGCCTCCACAAACCATTCGGATACAAAGATGAGGCCCTATAATGAGGATTCATCATATGATACTTTAATAGATCCCTTAAAAAAAAAAAAAAAAAAGAAAAGAGGACCCACACATTTCACTACACGTGAAAAAGGCCGCCCCTACACCATGTCAAGTGGACATTCCAGTTCTATATATAAAAAAAGGAGTGAGGCTGGAAGTACCGAATGATCGCAACTCTTCACAACAACACAAACAACTCATTTTGCCAAACACAAAATACCAGCTCGCTCACTCGCTGAAAACCAATCAACGAATAACGTGGGCTGGATAGCTTTTTTCTTTTTGAGAGAGAGAATAGAGGATGGTGGGCCGTGGGTTGGGGGGGTGAGGGGAATCATGAAGTGTAAAAAAAAGTGGGAAAGGGGGGTCCTTCGAGACCCCAGGGGTTGATTGGTAAAATTCCAGCACTGTGGAGGTCCAGAGAGATCTAATTGGGCAGGCAGTTTAATGCGTCATTGAGCTCAAAGCACTTCATACCCCATGATGAAGTGGCAACACTGTAAATAGCATTAAATAGAGGGATAGTAGAAAAATAAGGGAGGGAAAAAAAAGTTGAACCAACGAACAAACTAAGGCTATAAACTAAGGGTAGCCAACACATTTTTAATAAAAGTTTTAATTTTGATGATGATTTGTAAATGATATGAAAGAAGTGTCCATCCTAAGGAATAATTTCCTTTACTACGATTTTTACGATTATACATTTTTTTTTACCGATACGTAATTTTATCTTACACATCGAGTTAACGGCCCATACACTATGCCACATGGCCGACCGATAAATATTCTACATGGAGTTTTGCTCTTGGGAACTACTACTCCTTATTTTCATGGATGAGAAACAGTCCACTTGAAAATAAAACAAAGAAAGGAAACTTCGACACAATGATTATTAATTTTAATATAGATCAGACAGGTAGAACAGAACACACCTATCTCCTACAATCCACTGTAACACTTGCACTAAACAATAAATGTTCCCATTTGACAGTTTCCGCCTCACACAGCTCGTGATCAGTACTGTACCAAACAAGCCAGACTTCCCTCCTCTAAGCTCAACATACACTCCTCAGCTGACACTTCTTGTATGTGACGTCAGCAGACGAAAAGTGCCATCTACCGGAACACATTTATAAATAATAAAAATAAGTGTGATGTGGATGGTAAACAAGTGATTTAAATTAACAACTTTTCCTTGGTATGGGAATGGTTCGTGTGACAGCGGTAAACCAACAATTTGAGTTATATATATATATATATGCCTATATATAAAAATAAAACGAAAAAACAATTATTATATAATTAAGAAATTTCGAAAATTTCCGAAGACATATTGGTAAAAATAGAATTTTCTAAAGGTTGGATGGAAGAGTACGCCAGTTAAAAAAGAAGTCTAAGCCTGTGCGAATCCTTCACTTTCAATTTCAAAATGAATCCAAATCTTGGCTGACTTATTCGAATCAAATCCAAAATCAAATTTCAAATCTAAAAAAAATAATTTTGAGTCAAATCTGAATCAAATCTCATGCCAAACTTATTTTATCGAATCAAATCCAATCCTTAAAAAAATATTGGACCAAATATTTTATATTTTAAAAATAGGTTTAGATCTAAATCGATTGGTTTATCTTAGGCTTGCTATAACAATGTTTCGAATCAAATCTGTGTTGAATATTTTATTATGCTGAGTTTCTGAATCCAATTCAATAATAAAATATTTCAAATTTTTTTTATTAACATTTAAGACTCATTTTACGTTTACTAAAACAAATAATGTAATAATAGCACTAATATATAGAAAATCAAATAAAGATCACACAACTTTGAAAATCATAGTACAAGATAGTCGCCGTCACAAACAATACTGTCCACGACGCCAATCCTTTGCGCCGTGTAACTCAAGTTAATTTCTCTATTCGCTCTACCATGCAACCTGTTTCTGGTCTGATGGTTAATTAAGTATAAATTATAGATTAGAATTTTGGGCTAAGTCGATCAACTCCAAACCTAAGATTTATTTAGATTTAAAATTTCTAATCAAATCTGAATCTTGCAACATTTAAGATTTAATATTATGAAACAAATCCAAATCTTAATAAGATTTCGAAGGTTCGCACAGGCTTAGTAAACTCCATATTTTTTCAATTTTTATGACAAAAAAAAAACTTTTTTGCTCAAAATAAATCAAATATTGCTTCCGTAGATCCGTTTAGTTTAATTTTCTTACAGTAATCTCGACAGTTCTTGAATATCTGTCATGGGTATTATGGAAAATTTGATAAGGAATTTTTCTCTTCATCTAAAATTTATATGCGGATATTTTCCCTCCAAATATTAATTGTCTTATTCAAACCATAATTGGCGTAATTAATGTATTGGCGTGTATCTCAAAAGGATAGTGATACCTGGTGGGAAAAATCACAGCTATTATGCTCAAAATGTAAGGTTTAATTTGTTACATAGCACAGTTGCTATCGTTCAACTTTATTTTGGTGTTAAGCATTTTTCGAACTAACAAAACACTATTGAAATATATCGCTAGATACTGAACGTCTGTGATGTATTTTACGCTACACTAGGACGACACCCTTAAAGCTATGAGAGTGAGAGGTAAAGCTGTCTATGGTATGCCTAACTAAAGTCTAGTTTAGATAGGATGGGGGCGTTTTTGACAGTTGTAAACCCTACTAAAACAATTTTCATATATTCAACCCAGATATTAAGCCTTTTTTCCAAAGAAAAAACAAAAATCAGTCACCAGTAAACTAACCTCTAATAATTTTCTTTGAAAAAGTAGGCCCTACACAGTGATAATATCATGTAAGCCACTCTCCAGATATCAATTTTGAACAAAATATTAGAGCCCATTTCCAAATTTTCAAAAATAGTTTTTCAGTAAAATACTCTTAATTTTAGGGCTAGAAACAAAATCACAGTTTTTTCTTGAAGTATGATCGATCTAAATATCAAGTTTGAATGAAATCAATCAAACTGTTTCGGCTTTAGCCCTAGAGACAGATAGGCAGGGAAAGGGACAGACAAACAGACACACAGAGATGATAATAATAATCCAGAGGCACATAAAACGTCAAGATTCATCAAAATCTCGAAGTAGAAAACTATGCCGCGATCGTAGCAGGCCTACTTTCTCTATACGAGAAAGTAAAAACTAGCCAAAATGAGCATATCCCGTCCTACCTTGAGCCTAATGACAGAGACGCGATCGTCGGGACGCTGCTCGGAGTCATCTGATGCAGTCTCCCAAAGAACGCGCTGCAGGAACAGGTCCAAGGCGCCCCGCGTCACGGCGCCCGGGAGGTCAAGCGTCACCGTGCACACAGTCTGGCGCAAACAAACACAAAGGTACACTTTGTGTGCCAGCTCCTTCGGACATATTATCTAAGACAGGCGTTCGAGCCTCGGACATATTATCTAAGACAGGCGTTCGAGCCTCGGACATGTTATCTAAAACAGGCGTTCGAGCCTCGGACATATTATCTAAGACAGGCGTTCGATCCTCGGACATATTATCTAAGACAGGCGTTCGAGCCTCGGACCTTTGACTATAATATCCTTAACGCCTAGCTCAGAAGGTGACTGCTCTACCAAGCTAAGATGTATCAATAAATTAAACTCAAGTAATACAAAAAAGAAGAATCAAATAGCCGAAGCTGTTATTAATTTTAGAGAGGAATTCACCATCTAGATATCATATTCTGAAAATTGACCAAATGAGATCTGGACACGGGAATCGAACCCGGGACCTTTGGCTTAATACGCCAATGCTCTACCACTGAGCTATCCAGGAGTCGTGCCGTGCCCAAGGTCATTCTTCACTTATATTTTAAGGCAGAGTCTATGATGGACGTGCGGAAATCGTCAGCTTTATTCACGAGCCACGAGAATGACCCTAGGCACGGGACGACTCCTGGATAGCTCAGTGGTAGAGCATTGGCGTACTAAGCCAAAAGTCCCGGGTTCGATTCCCGTGTCCAGGTGTCATTTTTCAATTTTCAAAAAAGAAGAAGATAAAACCACACAGAAAATAATAAGTGTCGTAACGTGGTACCAGGGTAGGTAGAGCTTGTTTTAACTGTACAGTACCTGTGATATGTTCCAACACTCTTGTTCCCCATTTGACCTATCATACATAATACCTGATCTGCATATGTAATATGGGGAAATTACTTTTGTTGTTTGTCGATACCTGACCAATGAGTGTTCTACTGAATAACGAGAAAATATCACAAGCACATTTTAAACTAAGTCTGCTTACCCTGGCAACACTCCACTACATTGCGAAAAAAAATAATAACCAGTTGATGAAACCTCGTGAAATAAGAGTTTCCCATAAAGTAACCCCATTAGAACCAACCACCAACCTTGTCCAAATGAGACTTGTTCTTGTTTGCCTCGACGTCAGCCATCAACTTTTCCAACCTGCAACAAAAACACATTCCAAGACTTTTTTTTTTTCACAAATGGGAGGGATTGGCCCATAAACCCGAGTATCTGGGTGATTGGACGAGCATAAACCTCATATAAAATAAAATATTATATTATGCACTACATGGGAAGAAACCACTGTCCCCCTAAGTTTGCATTTATTTTATTTTTATTATTGTGTTTACCAGCACCAGTGGTCACGCAGTTTAAGGCATCAATCTCGTAATAAAGGGTGATTCAAAAGTCTCCATATATGGGGAATATTTTTAGGCACCATTTTGAAATTGCATTTTTTTAAAAAAGGAAGAGTCTATAGCGATCATTCTCCTGGCCAAATCGAGAATCTGTGGCAGAGGAGTTAAAAAAAAGCCACTTCCCAGGAAGACAAATCATAAACGACACTGTTACCAAACTTATTGAGAAGTTCCGAAGGATCTGAAGACGTGTTAGTGACCAAACAGACATGGCCGTTCACAAACATCCACCATATTGGCCACAGCACTGGCAGAGAACAATAATTACATTACCCGCTTCGGTGGCCACGTGGTCTAACGCGCTACTCTAGTGTTACTGTGGATTCACACGTTCGCTGTAAAACGCGAGCAGTGCTGATATTTGGTCACGTGACAGCGCTAATCCAATCATAAAAAGTCCGCTTGGCCAGTGTAGCCCGCAATGCTCGAGTAGAGATAATTTCAACTTTTCCAGCGCTTCTACAGAAAACCGGCCAAGAAGACCAGATAAGCGCATGCGCAAACTTTAACACAGCACATTCTAAAGATGGCGTATCTCAAAATTGATGATGGTAAACGACAGTTTATTGGAAACTATGAGTTTTATCTATGACAAAATCAAACCCAGGCAGTAAGTAGAACATCTCATTTTATTTTAAATACATTAACTTGCACAGATTGTAATATTTTAGTTTTTCTGTTTCAATGCATCATGGGTAAACAGAGATTCCCAACTTAGCGAGAGTGTGAACAGCTGTACCACTAAACGGTGATGACTTACTGGACTGCTTTCAAATTTCAGCGTACGTATGAATTCAACTTTAGACTAGACTGCCTAAGATGGGGAGATTGGGTGCACTGAGGGGGATTTATCCTAAACAGTTTTATACTCTCCTTCTAAGCAAATGTTCGTGCACTTCCAATCAGTTAAAACCTTCTTAACCCCTAAACCGTTAGTGTAATTAGTACATAGGCGTACAACCCGAATGGGTAGTAAGACGCTGTGCTAAAGATTTCATGAAAAAATAATTACATTCATATAAAATTCAAATTCTGCAACATCCCTATGTACGGAGACTTTTGAATCACTCTGTATACTGGATTTCCGGTGACGGTGAGATCGAGATTAGAATCACTGTCGGGTGCATGTGAATTATTATCATTATGGTTTACAAATTCAATCTAACAAACTAATGCGGTTAAATTTCTTCTAAGCTATAACTTCCTAATCACAGAAGACAGCCCACTCTATTGTAGACCGTCGTGGGTCCCTGAAACTTCTAGTCAACCTAGTTATCCACCGAGGACATGGAATACCAGTGTCCTGTCGGGTACACCCAATATCAGTGCTGAGGGAACTGTGGGTCTTAGGGAGAAAAGTTATATCTTCGCTCTCTCTCTATCATCTGTTGCCAAAACTCCTCGTTTTCAGTTATGTCGAGAGGTGGTGTGCTGGAGTAGTGAGTGAGAAGATATCAGCAACATCGACGAACCAGCGTTGCGAAACTAGTCTTATATTTTAGGAGAGATTGACCATACGAAAACAAGAGAATGACAACGCTGTTTCCCAATAGTAGCCTAACCATGCAGTTTCCTCAGAGATGATATCCAGTGTAGTGTCGCCAGTTATTGTCAACTGTACCTAGGAATATCGACAGTATATCTCCATGTGAGTTAGGCTTACAGTAAATTTTTTTTTTAGCACCGAGTCTTACTATCTGTTCAGGTTATACGCTAAGTACAATCTTCATAGGAAGGGCCTTATTTGACTTCTAGGAAAGTTACTAGATCTACTTTAATGTATTCACACGTCAAGTAACGTGATCTGAAAGTGTAACTTTTGATATATATTATATCTACCTAAAAAAAGGTATAAAGCTTATCAAGTTTTTAAAATTTTATTTGAGGTATTCAACGTGCGCTTTTTGAACAGACTGATTATATCAGCACAAAACTTAAAATCACTTAAATATAGGACAGACACAACACCGAGCCCCCCGGACGTACACCCACTTTTCACCAATGATATAATTTTTGGTCATACCGGGAATCAAACCCGTGACCCTTAGCTCAATGACCAGACATGCTACCGACTGAGATAAGATATCGGGCGTAATCAAAGTTGCCCTCAAATAAATGTGCTTACATTTTTTAAAAGGTCCTTCTGATGAAAGTTGGACTTTTAATTTAAAGCTTATCCAATGTGCGATTGGTCAAATGGGGAAAGAGTAGGGGAGAACATCAGCACAGGTGTAGTTTTAACGAGCTTTGCTTACCCTGGTAACACTACACGACACTAGGGAATATAACTGGTGATTTGATTCCTAGTTTTTAGATCATATCATAATTAGTCGTATATTATAGTATAGCCCAGGGATTCCCAACCTGGGGTCCACGAAACAAAACAAAACTTTAAAGTTATTTTTTATTTGTATTTTGACATCATATTAGAAAATGTTCTCTAATGAAAATTTGCTTAAACCACTGTTTTTTTTCCATTACTGTTCGATTAAACTTATTTTTATTAATATGAAATGGATTAAATAATAGTAATACTAATAATAACGTGTCTCGGCTACATCAATCTGTAGCCCAGTTTGCGGAAAAATTAGCCAGTACTAATGTAGCGTTGTCCAGTGAATGCCCGAATGTACTAATCGTAAATCCTTTCCGTGGAGGCTTTTTTCATGTCCCAATGAGATGAGATGATGGTGATAGTGAGTATGAGGGTGCAGAACCAGTGGAAACTCTTAAACCTAACTATAGTCTAACTAACCAAACCCTGGTAACCATTGGGGTGGTTCCCCTTTTGGATAAAAATACCCACGGTACCAGCCGGGAATCGAATCCGGGACCTCTATGTCAGCAAACAGTGGTCGGTACGGGTAACGTAGAGTACTAAAAATGTGTGTGTCGATTTTTAATTTCACCTCGCATGGCGTGGAGCCATTAAGGGGTTCGCGGTGAACTATCATTGGCTTCAGAAGGTCCGCGATGTGGAGAGGGTTGGGAACCACTGCTATAGTCGATCCCAAGTAGTAAGAGAGAGAGAGGGAAAAAAGCTACCGAGCAGCGACCAACCCGTCCAGACCGCAAGAACAACCCTCCCCCCAACAAACATTAACTACTCCCGGGACTAACTGAAGCGAGAAAACCCGCACAACTAATCACACCCTCCCTCCCTCTCGCAGAATCATTATATAGGACATTTGTCACAACGGGAAGGGGTAGGAGGTCCTACAGATACTGGCTCTCATAACGATCTAACAAAAGGGGGAACAAGGGAGGCTGGATGGCACAATGACACGGCTCGGATCATCTAACCGAGAGGGATGGTGGTGGTGGGGGTAATTGATCAAGTGGCCGTGAAAACTATCGGCTACCGCAGGGGCTTTAGTTGTCCTGAGACTCAACAGGGCGGCTACCAGACGGTGCCATCTGCCGTGGACAGAGTCGACTGTCGAGGGCAGGTTAAGGTGGGAGTGTAGGGAACGCGAGTTAAGGGCAGTGTTCTTGCAGTTTTTATATCATAAACATTCTTTTGTACAAAATAAATTAAATAATTCTCCAGTAGAAACATACAATTTAGTTTTCTTCACATGGTGATAGGCCTATCAACAGTTGTGGAATATCTGTCATGAGCATAGCGACATTAGATGAAACCCTTTTTAAATTAATTAAGATAAAAAGTTGTCATTAAATTCCTGAACATCCTTGAGAGATATTCAACAACTGTTGAGGTCATCATGTGAAGAAAATTAAACTCTATATTTCTCTACTGGATAAATTTTTTTTAAATTTCTTTTGACCAAAAAAAGTTTTGATATAAAAACTGCAAAAACACTCGACCTTTTCTCACGTCTCCTACACGCCCATTTGGACGACGTCGCGTACTTGGTGATTACAACGCGATTTTGCGATGCGGTCTTCATTTGGATCAAATGTGTGTTGTAGTTTTGGGGAAACTATTTTTAGGTTTGTCATTAGAATTGAACATAAAAAAAAAAGTCTGGGAAATTCACAAATTTTAGAATGAAATAGGGAATATTGTAACTAAAATTCGCTGTGTCGCTCGCGGTTCTATTAGAATCTAATTGTTAGGATCTTCATAAAGCTCAGCACAAAGGCGGGGGTTGATGGAACGGGAAGACAGAATGGCGTGACAATTAAATAAAACACATTTGAGAGAGAAAGAGAGAGAGAGAGAGAGATAAAGAGTCAGCACAGTAAAAGTTGTTGAAGGTGAAACACAAGTTACTATTTGATTATCCGTAGTGACACCCTTGCTTGATATAACACTGTTACATCCCTCAGCATGGGGAGGGTTCTCGATGAAGAAAGGACGGGTGAAGACGCTGTTGAAAAAAGGAAAAAAAAGGGGCATATTTTAAAGGACGCGGCAGAAAACATTATTAGATCTTTCACGCCTTGTCATTTCAAGAGGGAAAAACTGCTTTTGTTTCAAGTGAGAACTCTTTTGGCGATATATTTTTGCAGCTCCAGTGAAGTATTAAGGGTGAAGGCTTTGTTAATTCCTACACGAGTTTTATTAAATATTAAAAATTGAAAAGAGTGCAATGAGGGATCATTCAACGCACTATCACGAGTATAATAATTGATCGAGACATTTAGTTTATAGTATCAGTGGCGCACCCAAAGGGCGCAAGCGGGGTAAATTTGAATCTCCCAAGACCGTCAATAAATTTAATAACATATTAAAACTGATCAATTACAAACTATAATACAGAGCCCTGCATAATATGTATCGAATCCACAGGCTAGATTTTAATAATAAATTTAATACTTCATAATCAACACTCGGTATATCGTTATATCCATTAAAAATACCCCCTTCAACTCCTAGTGGATGACCTGCTTCGGTGGCCGCACGGTTTAAGTCGTCACTCTTCCCGCAATTTACTATACTGCCGATGACAGGGAGATCGCGGTTCGAATCCCGCTCAGGTGTATCAAAGTTTAAAAAAAAAATTCCACTCTCCCTCCAGGCAAATACGGGTACACTTCCTTTAAATTAATAAATTCAACCTTACTCATAACCAATTCATTAGGATAGTTAGAACATATCCGTATAACCTGCACAGGTAGTAAACCGCAGTGCTAAACAAATCTTTATTAGGACAGCTTTACAGAATCTTCAATATATCTTATCCTTTACACCCCCTGCCCCCCAAAAGTGAAACTTTTGGAAGCGCCAATGAAGGGCGACATACAATCCGTTTACAACGACAATACTTTTAATAATTTGTAACAAATTAACGTGTGGTAATTTAATATAATTACTAGGTGACGTAAACACCACATGACTAAAAACTCGAAACGTAAAGGGTGCCGCAGGTGATCAAACAAAGACGGTGATTATAAGCGAGTACAGATGAATAACGTAGTCACTTGGGATGTGTGTAAGGGATAACATACATCAATCCTTTGCACCCTCCAGCTTGTTACCCTCACCGTAGGACTAGTGAGTGACAAGGGGAAAGGGGGGAGATGAAACGTTTACTGCATTACTACAGGAAAAAAGTTAGGGGTGATGTGGGGAAGAAGAGTTGTGTCATGGTGAAAGAACGAGGGTATAGTTGAAATTTAGACAATGTTTGAAAATAATTATAGCAAAACTAAGAGATCGATAAGTTTGCTGGAACAGTTTTACTAGTGACTGGGATTTAATTTTAAATAGCTGTATAGTTTTTTTTTTACTGTGCTATTCAACTTATTCTGTGCAGGCGGATAGTGATTGATTACTTTACTCAAAACTCACCCTCCTAGTAATATTTAAGTCGATTCAAAAGTTTACGCTATTAATAGAAAGCGCGAAGGCATTAAACAGTACTAGTGAAAACATTACATAATATTCACGATGAATGGAACCTATGGCTTGGTTCTTTCATTCCCTGGCTAGGAAAATAAACAAGAGCCTGGTTCTTGCACTAAAATATAAGGATGACGGAGCTCCTAGTAAAAACTGACATGGTTATTCTACCATAGCAAGTGGATTATAAGTTACTAAATAAACAACAGCCTGGTTATTCTACCTTGGCAAGAGGATTCACAATCACTCAGTATTCAGTAAACACAAGTCTGGTTATTCTACCTTGGCAAGAGAACTCACAGTCACTCAGTAAACACAAGCCTGGTTATTCTTCCTTGGCAAGAGGGACTCACAGTCACTCAGTACACACAAGCCTGGTTATTCTACCTTGGCAAGATGACTCACAGTCACTCAGTAAACACAAGCCTGGTTATTCTACCTTGGCAAAACGACACACAGTCACTCAGTAAACACCAGCCTGGTTATTCTACCTTGACAAAACGACTCACAGTCACTCAGTAAACACCGGCCTGGTTATTCTTCCTTGGCAAGATGACTCACAGTCACTCAGGCCTGGTTATTCTACCTTGGTAAGAGGACTCACAGTCACTCAGTAAACACTGGCCTGGTTATCCTTCCTTGGCAAGATGACTCACAGTCACTCAGTAAACACAGGCCTGGTTATTCTACCCCGGTGAAACACTGCGGACAAAAGAGTGACCAGCGCTTTTGTTGATGTAGTGATTTGTTATCAAGTGAAGAGCTCAGTTACTATCTATGGCCTGGACCCGAAGACTTACCTCCACGATGAAAAATATCGATTACGTTGAGGACTACCATGATTTGTTGCGTACCGGACTTCAGACGAACTTAAATAGAATTAATCTCACCTGGGCTGTCGTCATTATATAGGCTAAACAGAATACAGTATACACAATGTATATTCATTTATACACATGCGTACTGTATATATTTATAGGACAGTAAGCTAAAGGACCTGTCGAAAGACAGAACAACCTATATCCCTATAGGTGTTCTGTCTCTCGGCAGTTCCGTTAACTGTGCAAATTGAGTACTCCAGAAGGATATATCAGCAACGTCCTTTTTTAGATACCAAAACTAAATCTTCTGTTCTTGTTTGAGGTGTCAACCATCAACTACCCCTTCTTTCCTCCACCTTGTTTTCTATGACGTCACTCATTAAGCAAATTTATTCTCAAAATGTGACCCATCCTGGGGCCAACCAGGAACGAACCTAGTCCGATCAGACCGTTCTGCCCGCATCTTGGAGTACATGAACGACAGAGGGAAATTCAAAGCAGTTACCCAACGGTTTAAGGCCAAAGACTCACTCGAATATTTGTCAGATTTCTTTTCTTATCTTCTATCCACACAATGTGCGAATGCATTTATTCCGAGATATAGCCCGATATAGTTTGGAAGGAAATTTTTTTGATAGTTATAATAGTATATAAAACTTTTTCTTTATAAACTTGTAAGTCAACTCTTAGGATCTTCAGCAGCTACTTTTCATAAATGCCTGTGAAGTAATACCAATAATAATTAAGTAAAATCCTATCATTGTTGAACCAAAATAAATTATACGGAACTCCGCACGGACTTTCTCGCTCTATTGTTTAAAAATTGAGATATTTACTCAAAACTCGTAATATATGTAAAACGAAATAATATACACTAGCAAACCCGAACATAAATTGCACTACACTTATGTAAAATTATATCTTATATTATATATTACGTTTTAGTCATATTGGCCATGAGATGAAATTTGTAGGTTAGTATATAATGTTACTTTTTACCTTTTCACACCTCTCTGGTTGAGAAAAAATAGTAATTGTCAAAAAAATCAAACTCGAGATTTTGATGGATGTCATTGTTTCATGACCCCCTGAATCCGAAAAAGTTTTGTTTGGAAAAAAAAGTCAGTCTGCAGCTCTGACTAGAGACGAAACTATTTTACCAATTGGGATAAAACTTGGACATGGGGTTTTCATAAGGTTTCTCAGAGGTTAAAAAAAATATATATCTCTAACCCTAAAATTAATGGTAGTATTTTTTAATTAAGGGTGGAAAGAGAAAAAATAGATTATATCAAACTCGACTTGATTAAAATTCGTATATATGTATTGTTTAATATTAAAACTAAATGGAACTCCTCATTTCCTCATGCAAATAACTTTAAGGGTAATTTACACTTAAGGAAACGTCCAATTTTTATCGTATCTCCGCACCTCTTTGAGATACAAAATAACTTATAATTTCAAAAAAGATGGCATATTAAATATAAAAATCAATATTTGAAATATATTTTATAAAAACTAATAGTTTCCGAATTATAAGTGTCTATATATAGTCTATATATATATATATGTATGTATGTATGTATGTCGCAGGTGTATTGGAAAATCCAGCCTATTGCGAAAGGCGCCCTCAATTTACAATGAGCCAGGCTAGTTGAAAAATAATATTATATTTGCTTATCAGCCTTATAGCTTTTAGGCTTATTGCAATGAGCCCATACAGCTTTAGGCTATTAAGGAAATGCACCTTTGTTCGCTCAATCAGTCTAGTTGATTCCAGGCTTATTGCTTTCAAATAATTATCTTACGAGTTTTAAGTAAATATATCTTTTTTATTTACAGTAGCGAGAAAGTCTATGCTGTGCACCATCCCCACCTTTTTTAAAAAACAAATGAGCTCTTTTGTAAAAAAATCTATAAATTTGATTGTGGATATAATTTAGAAAAAAAATCATGCTAGAAAATTACGAAGCTTAGATCCGTCGGTAGTGCATCCACCTTCGGATCTAAGGGTCCCGGGCTTGATTCCTGGCATGGCCGAGAAATGTATCATTGTTGGAATGTGGGTTTACCCTTTGACAGTGATGAATTGACGGCCGGGGGATGGATTTTGTGTCTGTACTAGATTTAAGATTAGAGTAATTAGTACAAAGGCTTATAACCTGAACAGGTAGTAAGACACCCGGCGCTAAAAAAAAGTTAAATTTTTATGTCCTTTCTCGTCAAATGTTTTTTCTAATGTGTTTTCTCCCCTTTGTTCAGACTTAACGAATTAGTTTATCAAAACATAGTTTGTAGGACCCAAGTTCAATTCCCGTGTCCAGATGTCATTTTTTAATTTAAATAATATGTAGATGAGGTTATAACCAAAATCAACAAATACTCATATTCGACATCATGTAGAGATAACGCTTTAAATAATTTAAATACTTAATTTATTAGTTTGACATATCTGTTTATAGGCACACTTAGTGTAATTATTATTTATAACTTTATTAATGATACTAGTGTGTTAATAATGATAAATATCTAAAACAGAGGTAATGTACCCACATTTTTGTGGAGGGTCAAAGGGAAACTATTTAGAAAGATGCACCCTTTGTTTACCTATTCGAGATTTGAACCCTGACCACCATTCATCGTTAAAATAAACTAAATGAGCTCTTAGTGTTTAAATAAAGTTAAGGTTAATTTTAAAATTGAACCAATGTTTTAGTTCGATCCCTAACTTACAGTTTTCATTCATAATAGCCAGAGAAGACTATCTACATGCTAACCCTCTCCCTCTCCACCCTCCTTACCTACCCCTAGAACTTCATCCCAAGACTTTCCAGTCACTCCACCGCTGACGATGATAGGTTTTTTGGTTCTCAACGGAACGGAACGGTAACATCCCCTTTCACCTTTTCCTCAGCGACACAAACGCGATCTTACAGATTTTTCTCAACATTAGCTCTGTTCAAACACCGTTAAGGATTAGGAATCCGGCATCACTTAAGAAGTTGTTTGATAATTTTTAGTATCGTTTTCAGCAAAATGTATGCGAAAATTATTATCAACAGGTTTAGGACCAATTAAAACTATTTTTACTTAATAAGTTTTTATTTATAATTTAACGACGCTTCACACGAAAAATCTGTATTTCTGAGATTATAGCAAAAGGTTAGAAAACCCGGATCTAGCCTTTCTTTATCAAATAAAATCATGTTTTGATTGAGTTACTTCAGAAAATTTTAAGATAATGTGGGATTGTTTTATAGGGTTTTATGTAAGTTATCATCATCATCATCATCATGAACAGCTTCCAGCCACTGTTTGGGCCTGCTTAGAACATACGCCTCTCCACCGCCTCCTTTCCCCCCACCTTGGCCCAGTCCTCTCCTATCTCTCCTCCACACTCCTCCTTACTCCCTTCAGCCATCTGTCCCTTGGTCTTCCTCTCAACCACCTCCTTTCCTCCATATCCACCATCCTCCTGGGCATCTTTTCCCTCTCCATTCCTCTCACCATACCACCTTAGTCGCGCCTTCTCTATCCTGTCCTGGACTGGCTCTTCCTCTCTCATTCTCCCTCATTTTTCATCCTGTCAATTTTTGTAAGTTATCACACTTTTTAAAAGAATTTTAACTTTTTAATTAGTCAGAACTTTCGCCTACATCGTAGTTAAAACGATATTAAAAATATCAATCCACTTCATAATTAATAATCTGTGATTTGTAAACAGCTGCAAAGCCTCAGTGCTCCTTCATGTAATACCCTCAAACACACAAATAAAACTAAAACGTAATCCGATCCAGTCCCACTGTGAACTAACCTAATAGTGACCCTCTGATTCTATAGTATCGTCTCCATTACTAGGGTATCTTCTTCGCGGGGTGATACAACGTCCAAGAGGAGTTAACATCGAGGGAGGGGTACGGGGCTTTATTTGATTTTCTTCACACAAAGGCGGGATATTTGAGAAGGGGTGTCCTTGTTTGACTAGAGAGCGTCGGGACGCTAAGGAAAGACGGCTACAAAGTGGCGGCAAATGACTGTTTAGCCCTTAATCAGTTCACTGAGGATAGGGACGAGATTCACACACTCATCATTGTCATGCACATGAGGTTGAGGGTAGAAGAAGGGGTGGGGAGTGGAAACTGCATTAAGGTGGCGAAACAGGGCGCAGGAAACCATTGCCATCTGGTCCGTATCTCATGACGTCAGAGGACGGGAACTTCAGGGGTGAGGGATGCAGAACTCGGAAAGAGGTCATCGTATGCAGAGATTGGAGGTACGTACTTTTTTTTTCCACGAAGCTTTCGAACCGTATCGGTGGCCCTGCAATTTAAGACATCAGGCTCGCAGCGGGCCGATTAAAAGGATCAGTTTAAATGTTTAAAAGTAATAAACAAAAATCTAATCAATAAGCAAATAAATTCTCGAACATCTTTAAGGATTTGTGGGTCCAACCCATATTTAGAACCATCAAGAAAGGCTGTGTGTGTCGGTCAGTACTCTCCATCCCCAAATCCCTCATCCCTTCAAATGTACAGGATGTATTTGGTGACTTTCTCTACAAAGGGGTGCATTACCCAAGCATTATTAAATTTTCGGACCAGTTGCTGATGGTTAGACCAGAATCAACGCCAAGCGTCGCGACGGACAGATCAAATTACTGTGGACAGGGCGGTGTAAGGAAAGAAGGCGGTGGGGGGCAAGGGGTGGGTTAGACGCATTCCACTTTAATCCCTTTACAATATTTATGATTCCTTATTGTGAGCCTACACAGTTGATCAAATCGAATCAATCTAGAACTTTAACACTGGATTAAGGAGAAAGTAGGTGACCTGGCAGTCTAGGGGTAAGGTGTCAGACTTTTGTGCTAGGGGTCTGGGGTTCAATCCTTGGTCCCGGCACAGATTTATCTGATTGCCAAACCCTTCCTTCACCTCTGACAAGATGTGTATTAATCACAACTTGTGAATGTGTGGAATGCCAGGCCTCCACCGTGGTTCGGATTCCACGTTAAACTGTAGATACTCCATTTCATCTCATAATCACCCTACCATTGCACATTAGCGTAAGTGCGTATAACCTGAACGGGTAGTAAGACGCGGTGCTAATATTATTATTATTATTATTATTTAGCACCGCGTCTTACTACCCGTTCGGGTTATACGCTTAAGTACTAATTACACTAATGGATTAGGAATTGGGAAGGTTAATTTAAAGGAAGTGAACCCGCATTTGCGTGGAGGGAGAGTGTAAAACCATTTAGGAAAAACCACCCCAGTTCACCCGACCGAGATTCGAACCTCGATCTCCCCGTCCTCGGTGCTCTGGCTCAACACAACTGACGCGTTAGCCAACTACGCCACCAAGGCGGGTGCGGTGCTAATAATAATGATTTCAATTCAATTTCAATTTCCTTTATTATAGTGCCGGCCAACAGTCGTAAGACCTATAACAGGCGGGCACTGAAAAGCACACAAGTACATACCCTACAATACATACATTTACATAAGAAAACATGATAGACAAAAAATGGCCAAATAATGCCATATACCGATAAACAACCACGAGACAAAAAAGTAGTTAATAATGATAAGAATAAAAGTAACATTAAAAATAAATAACCAAATAGTGGTTAAAAGCAGTAACATTATGCAAAAAATAAATCAGAATATTGTAAACTAAACAATGTAAACTTAAATAGTATTAAATAATATAGGCAGAACCTCTACAAGATAAATTATTGATACGGGATATCCTTAAATAACTCTCTGAGTTTAGCTTTCCTTTTATGATAAAAGTCGAATTCAACAAATCTAGAATTAACACTATGGACACAACGACCTATAGGGCTTACCTTGTAAGAGCTATTAAGAAAAAATAATTTTTGATTACGAGAAGCCCGAGAAGGGATAAGAACGCCTACATGATCAAGGGCAAATTTGCAAGAAATTATGTTATTGAAAATATTAAAAACAAAAAGGGCATCACAATAAAGTCTACGCGAGAAGAGAGTTTGGAGCCCTAATAGGTTTCGAATTCTATCATAATCATAATAAATCCGGTTACTAAAGTATTTATCATAGCATGCAGCAACAAATTTTCTTTGAACGTTTTCTAACCTAAGAGAGTCAGTTAAGGTAATGAAATTCCAAGCAACAGTAGCATATTCTAACTTAGATCTAACCAGGGAATAATACAGACATAAAAAACAGTCAACTTTCTTAAATGATGAAGTAATAAATTTAATAAGCCCAAGTAGTTTCAATGACTGGGAAATGACATGGTCAACATGATAGTGGAAATAAAGTTTGTTATCCAGGAGGACACCAAGATCATTAATACAAAGGGTGCGAACTATGTTATCACTGCCCAATTTATAAGTAAAAAAGAAAGGATTAGTTTTCCTAGTGAAAGATATAGATTTGGTCTTAGATTTATTGATAGACATTCCATTTTCCAAAGACCATTGTAGAATACCATTTACATCATTTTGTAAATCTATACAATCTGCAATTGATTTGATAGTTTTAAATAATTTTACATCATCAGCAAAGAGTAAATAACTAGAAGAGTTCAAATATTTACCAATGTCATCAATAAACACATTAAAGAGAAGAATAGTAGTAATAATAGTAGAGTAGTAATAATAGTAGTAATAATAAGAGAGTTGATGATAAGTTTAGAGGGGCAGCAAGATAAATTCCATAAAATTTAAAATTACTCCTATTTAACTCAATTTTAGATTACAGTAATATTCATTTTAGTTGTAGTAAGGAGAAATATGAATTTATAATAGAAGGATTTTTTAGAAATGTTATTGTACCTGTTTTAATTGATTTCATGATAAATTAGGTTTTTCCTTAAATAAATTATCTTGCACCTTATGTTCCTTATTTTTATTTTTATTTAATTGCCCAAAGAAGTTATACCAATCAATTTAAGTAAATGTAACATCTAAGTAAGTTCCTTATTATAAATTTTAATTTAGTTTTTGTTTTATTTGAGTTATTTAATTGCACTTTCCAAACCGACTGATTATATCAGCACATGAATTATACATAATTAACTTAAATCAAGAACAAACACAACATCCAAACCCCCCCCCTTCTTAACCCCCGCCCGGACGTTAATTATCACTGTGAAAGAAGAAACCCCACTTTCACCAATGATAAGTTTTACGTATTTAAATGTAATGATACCCTTTCGGGCCATGCTGGGAATTAACCTGGAATCCTTCACTCAGTAGAAAGACATGCTACCAACTGAGAAACTTGATTAGTCAATGTAAGTTTCGAAGACCAATATGACACCTCACACAAACAATGCAATTCTTTGAATCTCAACATTCTTTGTCCAGTTTTTAGATCAGTAAATGTCAGTTTAAAAGGGAATGTAAGACATGGATGGTAAAAAATTAAAGTTCCTTACAATTCTCCTTCTTAATCCTGTCTATGGATTAGTTTATGTACATTTGACAGGTATTAAAAGGTGTATAGTTAAAAATTAAAAATATTTCAAATTCAGCCTTTTCATCCTGTCTTTAGATAAGTTAATGTAGCCCATGTTGGTGGGCGTGTAGTCATTTGGTCTAGTTTTCCAGTGACACAAAGTTCGGAAACTCTAATCCTGTAGGTATAATTCAGGATTTTGTGGATTTAATTGTAGTGGGTACAATTCAGGATTTTGTTGATATAATTTCAGTGGATATAATTCAGGATTTTGTAAATATAATTTCAGTGGATATAATTCAGGATTTTGTAAATATAATTTTAGTGGATATAATTAAGGATTTTGTGGGTATAATTTTAGTGGGTAGGCTACAATTCGCGAGCTTGGAGATATAATTCCAGTGGATACAATTTAGGATTTTGTGAATATAATTTTAGTGTATACAATTCTGGATTTTGTGGATATAATTTTAATGGGTACAATTCAGGATTTTGTATATATAATTTTAGTGGATATAATTAAGAATTTTGCAAGATGACCTGGTGGTCTAGGGGTAAGGTGTCGGACTTCTGTGCTGCGGGTCCGGGGTTCAATCCTCGGTCCCAGCACAGATTTATCTGATTGCCAAACCCTTCCTTCACCTCTGACAAGACGTGTATTAATCACAACTTGTGAATATGAGGAATGCCAGGCCTCCACCGTGGTTCGGATTCCACGTTAAACTGTAGGTCCTCCATTTCATCTCACAATCACCCTACCATTACACATTAGCGTAAGTGCGTATAACACGAACGGGTAGTAAGACGCGGTGCTAATAATAATAATTAAGTATTTTGTGGGTATAATTTTAGTGGGTAGGCTACAATTCGCGAGCTTGGAGATATAATTCCAGTGATACAATTTAGGATTTTGTGAATATAGTTTTAGTGTATACAATTCTGGATTTTGTGGATATAATTTTAGTGGGTACAATTCAGGATTTTGTATATATAATTCCAGTGGGTAAAATTTAGGATTTAATGAATATAGCTCCAGTAGATACAATTCAGGATATTGTGTATTTAATTCCAGTAGAACTTTGTGGATATAATTAAAGTGGATACAATTCCGGACATTGTGGATATAATTACATTGAACACAATTTAGTATTTTGATTTAGTTCGAGTGGGTACAATTCATGATTTTTATCGGGGTTGTTTGTGATATGACGGAATTGAGACCACATGGGCATAATATACAGAGCCCCATTTAGAAGTAAGATATGTAGCATAAAATAAAACATACCCAGCCTTACATGTACCCTTCTAACCAGCAGTACTAAAATAAATGGTAAGGTGCTGACTTTCTCGCTCCTTTACCTAAAAATTGAGATAGCTTCTTAAAACGCATAAGATATGTGAAAGGAAATAATAAAAAATGTTGCAGAAACTCAATGAAATGGAGAGCATCACATTCTACAAAAGAGGATAGATGAAATAGTATACAGTGTTACAGAAAATATTGAGAAAAGAAGAACATCCCGGTTCACCAAAAAGCATTGCAATCAATTCCCCATTTTACAGACCTACATTTAAAAAATAAACTTGATTAAAGCTTGGAATGGTTTTATGAAAATTTTTCACCAATAAAAGTTTTTTATTTTCAAGAGTCTTACAACTTTGCAAAAATAAGTTATTTAATATCTCAAAGAGTTTTGGAGATATGATCAAAATTGGAAATTTCCGCTCATTTAAAGCCACTTTTATGGAAAAATGAGATGCACCATTTTGTTTTGAAATGTTAAACAATGCCTACAAACCAAATAATCCAAACACTACTTTTGAGGTTATATAGCTAACTCCAAAAACTCCCCTGGGGAACCTTATATAAACCTTGATCTAATAGATTTTAGCCCGACCGGTTAAATGGTTTCGGGTCTAGACCATGATACAGATCGAATTGCAAAGTCCATTTTTCCGGGTTCAGGGGTGGTCATGAAACAACTAACAAAATATCTAATTAGATGTTTTTTTGATGATTACACATTGGCTAACGCACTAGTCATGTTGAGCTCGACCGCTGAGGACGGGGAGATCTAGGTTAGAATCTCGGACGGGTGGACTGGGGGTGGTTTTTCCTAAATGGTTTTCCACTCTCCCTCCACGCAAATGCGGGTTCACTTCATCTAAATTTAACCCTCCCAATTTCTAATCCATTAGCGTAATTAATACTTAAGCGTATAACCCGAACGGGTAGTAAGACGCGGTGCTAAATATTATTATTATTATTATTGATGATTACAATACTTTCTTTCTAATTGGTGTCAGGAGAAAGTTAAAAAAAAAAAGGTGTTACACAGGACTTACCGGCTTAGTTGCGCACACCCGCTGTACGCCCGCAAATCCAAGATCTGACTCAAATCCACCCTGAAACAAGGAAACGAAGGCTTCATTCTAAATCAAGAGGTTCTCAAACTGTGGTACGCGTACCTCCAGGGGTACGCGAGCAGCTCTCAAGATAAAATGGGCCAAAGAGAAAACGTGATGGAGAACCAAATGTGACAGGGAATTTTCGAGGTGACTGAGGGCTATTTCCTCCTTTGATTACCTGCCATTTGACCTGTCATTTAGGAAAATTTTTATCTTGGGGGTACAATATATTTTAGTCATGACCATGAGGTGTAATATATAAAAAGTTTGAGGACTAGTGTTCTAAATGATTCCGTAGAACACCCAGTGTAAGTGAGCCTATATATATATATATATATATATAGTGTGTCTGGGCTACTTCATTCGTAGCCCAGTAGTGGAAAGATTAGCCAGTACTGATGTACCGTTGCCCAGGGGATGTTTGAATGTACTATTCGTACATCCTTTCCATGGAGGCTATTTCCATGTAGGGTTGTTATAATTTTACCCAGCCCAAAAAAACACCTGGGTTTTATTAAAAAAAAAACACTTAAAAAATCCCCCAAAAATTCCACTTATTATATTTTGCATACAAAGGAATTGTCTAGTAATTTTTTTTTAATGGTTAGTCATCCTGTTGAAAACCTTTTGGTTCAAACCCAATAATAATAATAATAATAATAATAATAATAATAATAATAATAATAATAATAATAATAATAATAATAATAATAATAATAATAATAATAATAATAATAATAATACATTGATATGAATATGGTGAAGTTTTGAAATTTCAGATTTTATACAATAGACTAAGTTATAAAATATGTTTTAATTGGTTGAACAAAGTAATATGTTCAACTAGCAACTCACTTGGGATAATATCATTTAAAGGTACCTACAATATATTAATGCTAGGTCCTAGAAATATTACTTTGTCAAAAAAAAACCAAACAAGATAACAAAAATTCTTAACTTTTATCTTTAACTAAAGAAAGCAACAAATCAATTCTGCAGATGGCTTGCCAGTAATTTGATGCATGATCTCCCCTCCCCCTTACACCTATTTATAACTAAAAAAAACAGGTGATAGCTGGGGCAATTCCCTTTTTAGGAAAAATACCTAAGGTACTAACTGAGAATCGAACCCAGGACCCCTAAGCTCGTATCCAGGTACACACCAAGGGAACGATTAGCCACATGTTAGGGAAATGGAATGGTTTTATTAACTGCACAGCCAGGCTATTTGTATTTTAATTACGCTAATGGGTAAGGGTGAGACTGGTAGAATAAAGAGGAAGTGTGTGTCTAAGGCTCTAAGCCTACCTGTATTTATATGGAGGCGAGTGGAGAAAATATTTAAGAAAAAACACCCAGCCGGGATTTGACCCCCGACCTACCCGCAACCGGCCAACCAAACTACATGATCTTGACATTAAGTTCGCGTGCCCATTGATCCGGATTAGGCATTCAATATTGGCGCATATTATAATGTATCGAAGCCATTATTTCTATACTTTTTCAAAAAAAAAAAAATTAGTAATTTTAGGGGCATTTTTAACATGTATAGCGGAGTACTTTTTGAATATAATGTCGTAAGCCTTGTCTTAAAATTTACCCTAAGCATTCGACACATCTAAAGTACTTCATATTACATCAACTAAACTAAATATATTTGACAAATGACACTTAGACACGTGAATCTAACCAGGGACTTCTGATTTAGTATACCAAAAGTCTTGAGTTCAATTCCCATGTCAAAGTGTAATTTTCACACTATACTTTATTTTAATTGAAACATGCATACAGAAAAGCTGTATTTGTAACCAAAATAGATTTACGTCTTAACCTCGGTAGTGGTAATAGAGTATTAAAAATGCATTAACTTTAAATTGATTATTTTGATTTTTTTTTTACAGGTACTCATCAAGAAGAAAATTTATAGTGGACTCCAATTCACGCATACTACCCCTGATTTCACACCACGCGAAGAATGAACCTTTTTACAATTTGTATTCAAACCAGAAAATAATGCATACATAGTTTGAAATGTGAACGGATTAAGTTATTATTCACTTAGTAGGTTCTATATTATGTCAAAGAGCTTGTGAAGTACTTGGCTTGAAGTGGTAGGTTCCCAAAAGTCAAATAAATACTGGGCTAATACATAATAAGCTAGTTAAGTACTAATTTAAATATGGAACTAGTTAAGTAAGCCTACTAAACTGGTTTAAGTATTAAGTTAGTAGGTGAGAGGATTATAAGTAGGCCTACTTAAATGACTAAGCACCCTTCTACTAAGTAATTATTTAGTTAAATATCAAGCTAGTAATCTATATTAATAAAAATGAAGAGTTTGTCTGTAATGACCATTGCACAATATCTACCGCACACAAGAGGGCTGATATTTTTACTTTCTCTCTATCTTACAGGTAGAGAAAGTATTGTGATCGTCAAAAAAATCGAACTCGAGATTTTGATGAATTTTGACGTTTCATGACTTCCTGAATCCGAAAAAGTGGTTTTTGAATTTCCGTCTGTCTGTCTGTCTTCTGTCTGTCTGTCTGTACCTCCAACTAGAGCCTAAACTATTTTACCGATTTAGCTGAAACTTGATATCTAGGGTTTTCATAGGGTTGCCCCGAGGGGTTTTTGGAATTGGATATCTACCCCTAAAATTAAGGGTAGTTTACTGAAGGGAAAAAAGAGAAAAAGTCGATTTTCTCAAAATCGGCTCTAACGATTTTGATTAAATTTCATTTATGAACATAAATAAATATTCCAAACAAAATGGCTACTCTCAATATTTCGGCAAAATCGTTTTAAGGGCTCCGGTCTGATGCGTAAATTTACATTTTTTATAATAGCTCCGAAACTATTTGAGATATGAAATTACTTAGCATTACAAATATGTATATATATTTATAATACAAATATTTTATTCGAAACATATTTTTATAAAATCAATAACTTTCAAAATATACGCAATTATATATATATTTTTAACTTTTTGGGAAATTAAAGCTTAAGTATTGCGACCGTAAGAAAAACTAACCTGAAATGTTGATGGATGTCGACGTCTCATGACCCCCCGAACCCTTAAAAATAGTCTTTGCAATGCCGTCTGTCTGTGTGTCTATTAAAACTTAAAATTAAGGGTAGTTTACTGAAGGGCAATATGAGAAAAAGTCGATTTTCTCAAAATCGGCTCTAACGATTTTGATTAAATTTCATTTATGAACATAAATAAATATTCCAAACAAAATGGCTACTCTCAATATTTCGGCAAAATCGTTTTAAGGGCTCCGGTCTGATGCGTAAATTAACATTTTTTATAATAGCTCCAAAACTATTTGAGATATGAAATTACTTAGCATTACAAATATGTATATATATTTGTAATATAAATATTTTTATTCGAAACATATTTTTATAAAATTAATTACTTTCAATATATACGCATTTATATATATTTTTAACTTTTTGAGCATTAAAGCTTAAGTATTGCGACCGTAAGAAAAACTAACCTGAAATGTTGATGGATGTCGACGTCTCATGACCCCCCGAACCCTTAAAAATAGTCTTTGCAATGCCGTCTCTCTGTGTGTCTATAAAAACTTAAAATTAAGGGTAGTTTACTGAAGGACGAAAAGAGAAAAATTTGGTTTTCTCAAAATCTGCTTAAACGATTTTGATTAAAATTCGTATCTAGGCGTTGATTAAGATTATAAATAAACTGGCTATTTTCATTTTCCTATGAAAATGATTTTTAGGGTACTTTACAGAAGCGTTAATTTCCGTATCTCCACAACTATTGGAGAAACTAAACAACTTATCATTGCAAAATTGTAGGACTATTAGAAATAAAAAACTTTTATTTGACATATATTTTTATAAAAACAGCAGTTTCTGAGATATTTGCAAATATATTAATACAATTTTGTGAGCTTTAGTTGTAAACATATACTACTTAAGTCTTAACGCAATAATACTCCAATGCCATAGAGTAATTAAATATAAGTAAGTATCTAAAAAAAGTATGTTATTTTTCCTTAAATCTCTTAGGAGAAATGTTTGCATAGCAATGATCTATCTCCATTTTAGACTCAATAGTCAATATTTACATTTTTTATTAGTCAAAATGTATAAATGAATAATTAAATATCAATGCGATGACTTGAAGATCTGCAACACCTTTTAAAATGTTAAAATTTTAACCAGAAATCGAAATTTTAATACGAAGTGTTGACCCTTGTGGAAGACATTAAACTGTTTGAAATGTTCTTAGGTGGACAAAGATGCGCCTCTTTTCTCATTGATTCTATATCATTGTATATTATTTTATGCGTGTTCTTATGTGGAGTGGTGATGATACAATGTACATTATTCCGTTCAGAAATCTTACGAGTTTATAGAAAGAGAGAGAAAGTCTGTGCGGTGTGCCGTACCATTTATTTAAATTAGTAGCCCTTGTGTACAAAATTATTATTATTATTTAGCACCGCGTCTTACTACCCATTCGGGTTATACGCTTAAGTACTAATTACGCTAATGGATTAGGAATTGGGAAGGTTGACTTTAGAGGAAGTGAACCCGCATTTGCGTGGAGGGAGAGTGGAAAACCATTTACGAAAAACCACCCCAGTTCACCCGACCGAGATTCGAACCTCGATCTCCCCATCCTCGGCAGTCGGGCTTAACATGACTAGCGCGTTAGCCAACTACGCCACCGAGGCGGGGTTGTGTACAAAAAAAAAAAGTGCACCTCGGAGCTGAAATTTTAAAGTTTTGATTAGATTTTTTTTTAAATTTATTAAGATCCGAGTCTGAAGAAATGAAACGAAATGAAGATTTTTTTTCTGTCTGTTTGAAAAAAAAAAGGTATGGTGCACTAGCATACTTTCTTTCTCTTTAATCTTAAAATAGAGACATTTAGTATAGTAAGAACACGTGACATTTGTGAGACTACATGATATACATTGTTGCAGAAACACACCAAAAAAGAGCATAAATGAAATATTATAAAATGTCACAGAAATATTAAGTAAAAAAGAGTATCTTTATCCACCAAAGAAACAATCGATTCCATATTTCTAAGTACTGTATAAAAAAATAAATATATATTTGCTTATAGCTCAGAAACTATTGTTTAAAAAAATATACTTCAAAAAAGAGTTTTAAGTTTGATAATACAAAATATTTATAGTGATAAGATATTTTGTATCCCAAATAGTTGCGGAGATATCATCAAGAATATAAATTTCTGCCTATGTATGTCATTTTCTTAGAAAAATGAAATTTTTTATTTTGTTTGTAATATTAGACAGTGTATAAATAGAAAATTTAGTCAAAATCGTTATTAAAGATAATTTTGAGATTTTTTTTTTCCTTTTGCCCTTGAGTGAACTACATTTAATTTTAGGATTGGCTATCAAATTAAAATAAATGGTACGGCACACCGCACAGACTTTCTCTCTCTTTCTATAAACTCGTAAGATTTCTGAACGGAATAATGTACATTGTATCATCACCACTCCACATAAGAACACGCATAAAATAATATACAATGATATAGAATCAATGAGAAAAGAGGCGCATCTTTGTCCACCTAAGAACATTTCAAACAGTTTAATGTCTTCCACAAGGGTCAACACTTCGTATTAAAATTTCGATTTCTGGTTAAAATTTTAACATTTTAAAAGGTGTTGCAGATCTTCAAGTCATCGCATTGATATTTAATTATTCATTTATACATTTTGACTAATAAAAAATGTAAATATTGACTATTGAGTCTAAAATGGAGATAGATCATTGCTATGCAAACATTTCTCCTAAGAGATTTAAGGAAAAATAACATACTTTTTTTAGATACTTACTTATATTTAATTACTCTATGGCATTGGAGTATTATTGCGTTAAGACTTAAGTAGTATATGTTTACAACTAAAGCTCACAAAATTGTATTAATATATTTGCAAATATCTCAGAAACTGCTGTTTTTATAAAAATATATGTCAAATAAAAGTTTTTTATTTCTAATAGTCCTACAATTTTGCAATGATAAGTTGTTTAGTTTCTCCAAAAGTTGTGGAGATACGGAAATTAACGCTTCTGTAATGTACCCTAAAAATCATTTTCATAGGAAAATGAAAATAGCCAGTTTATTTATAATCTTAATCAACGCCTAGATACGAATTTTAATCAAAATCGTTTAAGCAGATTTTGAGAAAACCAAATTTTTCTCTTTTCGTCCTTCAGTAAACTACCCTTAATTTTAAGTTTTTATAGACACACAGAGAGACGGCATTGCAAAGACTATTTTTTAGGGTTCGGGGGTCATGAGACGTCGACATCCATCAACATTTCAGGTTAGTTTTTTTTTTTACGGTCGCAATACTTAAACTTTAATGTCCAAAAGTTAAAAAAAATTCATATAATTGCGTATATATTGAAAGTTATTGATTTATAAAAAATATGTTTCGGATAAAATATCTGTATTATAAATATATATACATATTTGTAATGCTAAGTAATTTCATATCTCAAATAGTTTCGGAGCTATTTAAAAAAATGTTAATTTACGCATCAGACCGGAGCCCTTAAAGCCATTTTGCCAAAATATTGAGGGTAGCCATTTTGTTTGGAATATTTATTAATGTTTATAAATGAAATTTAATCAAAATCGTTGGAGCCGATTTTGAGAAAATCGACTTTTTCTCTTTTTTCCCTTCAGTAAACTACCCTTAATTTTAAGTTTTAATAGACACACAGGCAGACGGCATTGCAAAGACTATTTTTAAGGGTTCGGGGGTCATGAGACGTCGACATCCATCAACATTTCAGGTTAGTTTTTCTTACGGTCGCAATACTTAAGCTTTAATGCCCAAAAAGTTAAAAATATATATATAAATGCGTATATATTGAAAGTTATTAATTTTATAAAAATATGTTTCGAATAAAATATTTATATTACAAATTATATACATATTTGTAATGCTAAGTAATTTCATATCTCAAATAGTTTCGGAGCTATATAAAAAATGTTAATTTACGCATCAGACCGGAGCCCTTAAAACGATTTTGCCGAAATATTGAGAGTAGCCATTTTGTTTGGAATATTTATTTATGTTCATAAATGAAATTTAATCAAAATCGTTAGAGCCGATTTTGAGAAAATCGACTTTTTCTCATATTGCCCTTCAGTAAACTACCCTTAATTTTAAGTTTTAATAGACACACAGACAGACGGCATTGCAAAGACTATTTTTAAGGGTTCGGGGGGTCATGAGACGTCGACATCCATCAACATTTCAGGTTAGTTTTTCTTACGGTCGCAATACTTAAGCTTTAATGCCCAAAAAGTTAAAAATATATATATAATTGCGTATATTTTGAAAGTTATTGATTTTATAAAAATATGTTTCGAATAAAATATTTGTATTATAAATATATATACATATTTGTAATGCTAAGTAATTTCAAATCTTAAATAGTTTCGGAGCTATTATAAAAAATGTTAATTTACGCATCAGACCGGAGCCCTTAAAACGATTTTGCCGAAATATTGAGAGTAGCCATTTTGTTTGGAATATTTATTTATGTTCATAAATGAAATTTAATCAAAATCGTTAGAGCCGATTTTGAGAAAATCGACTTTTTCTTTTTTTCCCTTCAGTAAACTACCCTTAATTTTAGGGTAGATATCCAATTCCAAAAACCCCTCGGGGCAACCCTATGAAAACCCTAGATATCAAGTTTCAGCTAAATCGGTAAAATAGTTTAGGCTCTAGTTGGAGGTACAGACAGACAGACAGACAGACAGACAGACAGACGGAAATTCAAAAACCACTTTTTCGGATTCAGGAAGTCATGAAACGTCAAAATTCATCAAAATCTCGAGTTCGATTTTTTTGACGATCACAATACTTTCTCTACCTGTAAGATAGAGAGAAAGTAAAAATAAATGGTACGGCACACCGCACAGACTTTCTCTCTCTTTCTATAAACTCGTAAGATTTCTGAACGGAATAATGTACATTGTATCATCACCACTCCACATAAGAACACGCATAAAATAATATACAATGATATATAATCAATGAGAAAAGAGGCGCATCTTTGTCCACCTAAGAACATTTCAAACAGTTTAATGTCTTCCACAAGGGTCAACACTTCGTTTTAAAATTTCGATTTCTGGTTAAAATTTTAACATTTTAAAAGGTGTTGCAGATCTTCAAGTCATCGCATTGATATTTAATTATTCATTTATACATTTTGACCAATAAAAAATGTAAATATTGACTATTGAGTCTAAAATGGAGATAGATCATTGCTATGCAAACATTTCTCCTAAGAGATTTAAGGAAAAATAACATACTTTTTTTAGATACTTACTTATATTTAATTACTCTATGGCATTGGAGTATTATTGCGTTAAGACTTAAGTAGTATATGTTTACAACTAAAGCTCACAAAATTGTATTAATATATTTGCAAATATCTCAGAAACTGCTGTTTTTATAAAAATATATGTCAAATAAAAGTTTTTTATTTCTAATAGTCCTACAATTTTGCAATGATAAGTTGTTTAGTTTCTCCAATAGTTGTGGAGATACGGAAATTAACGCTTCTGTAAAGTACCCTAAAAATCATTTTCATAGGAAAATGAAAATAGCCAGTTTATTTATAATCTTAATCAACGCCTAGATACGAATTTTAATCAAAATCGTTTAAGCAGATTTTGAGAAAACCAAATTTTTTTCTTTTCGTCCTTCAGTAAACTACCCTTAATTTTAAGTTTTTATAGACACACAGACAGACGGCATTGCAAAGACTATTTTTTAGGGTTCGGGGGGTCATGAGACGTCGACATCCATCAACATTTCAGGTTAGTTTTTTTTTTTACGGTCGCAATACTTAAACTTTAATGTCCAAAAAGTTAAAAAAATTCATATAATTGCGTATATATTGAAAGTTATTGATTTTATAAAAATATGTTTCGGATAAAATATCTGTATTATAAATAAATATACATATTTGTAATGCTAAGTAATTTCATATCTCAAATAGTTTCGGAGCTATTTTAAAAAATGTTAATTTACGCATCAGACCGGAGCCCTTAAAGCCATTTTGCCGAAATATTGAGGGTGGCCATTTTGTTTGGAATATTTATTAATGTTTATAAATGAAATTTAATCAAAATCGTTTGAGCCGATTTTGAGAAAATCGACTTTTTCTCTTTTTGCCATTCAGTAAACTACCCTTAATTTTAAGTTTTAATAGACACACAGACAGACGGCATTGCAAAGACTATTTTTAAGGGTTCGGGGGGTGATGAGACGTCGACATCCATCAACATTTCAGGTTAGTTTTTCTTACGGTCGCAATACTTAAGCTTTAATGCCCAAAAAGTTAAAAATATATAATATAATTGCGTATATATTGAAAGTTATTGATTTTATAAAAATATGTTTCGAATAAAATATTTGTATTATAAATATATATACATATTTGTAATGCTAAGTAATTTCATATCTCAAATAGTTTCGGAGCTATTATAAAAAATGTTAATTTACGCATCAGACCGGAGCCCTTAAAACGATTTTGCCGAAATATTGAGAGTAGCCATTTTGTTTGGAATATTTATTTATGTTCATAAATGAAATTTAATCAAAATCGTTAGAGCCGATTTTGAGAAAATCGACTTTTTCTCTTTTTGCCCTTCAGTAAACTACCCTTAATTTTAAGTTTTAATAGACACACAGACAGACGGCATTGCAAAGACTATTTTTAAGGGTTCGGGGGGTCATGAGACGTCGACATCCATCAACATTTCAGGTTAGTTTTTCTTACGGTCGCAATACTTAAGCTTTAATGCCCAAAAAGTTAAAAATATATATATAATTGCGTATATATTGAAAGTTATTGATTTTATAAAAATATGTTTCGAATAAAATATTTGTATTATAAATATATATACATATTTGTAATGCTAAGTAATTTCAAATCTTAAATAGTTTCGGAGCTATTATAAAAAATGTTAATTTACGCATCAGACCGGAGCCCTTAAAACGATTTTGCCGAAATATTGAGAGTAGCCATTTTGTTTGGAATATTTATTTATGTTCATAAATGAAATTTAATCAAAATCGTTAGAGCCGATTTTGAGAAAATCGACTTTTTCTCTTTTTGCCCTTCAGTAAACTACCCTTAATTTTAGGGGTAGATATCCAATTCCAAAAACCCCTCGGGGCAACCCTATGAAAACTCTAGATATCAAGTTTCAGCTCAATCGGTAAAATAGTTTAGGCTCTAGTTGGAGGTACAGACAGACAGACAGACAGACAGACAGACAGACGGAAATTCAAAAACCACTTTTTCGGATTCAGGAAGTCATGAAACGTCAAAATTCATCAAAATCTCGAGTTCGATTTTTTTGACGATCACAATACTTTCTCTACCTGTAAGATAGAGAGAAAGTAAAAACTCGGGGGAACCTTATGAAAACCCTGGATACCTAGTTTTAGCCCAATAATTAAAATGGTTTCAGCTTTAGTTCGAGATACAGACAGAGGGCATTGCAATTTGGATTTCGAGGGTTATGAAACGTAGACATTGATCAAAATCTCGAGTTTTTTTTGGACGATCTTAATACGTCTCTCTCCAAGGGGTCAAGAGAAAGTAAAAAGCGTTGCCCGAGGTAACCAGGCAATACCGGGTACTCCTACTAGTTATTTAGGTATATACTTAAGTATTTAATAAATACTTAGCCACTAAACACCAAGCTAGTTTATGGCAATATTATAATAAGGTTAAGTACTAAACATAGGCCTATCAATATTAAATTACCAAGCACTAATAAATAAGCGGTTTTTACCTGCAACGACTCGTTTCTATAATCTCCGCTGCTCCATTGATGATCCTGAAATAAAGATAAATAATTAAGGTACTTTTGAGAAATTACATATTTGTCTAAGATATTTTTTGTTCAGAGCTATTGTGAACGTATGATTTTATAAAACACATCAAACACTACAAACTGATGAATTCAGGCCAACAAAGTAGCTCTGCTTTATACTTGAATTTATGATTGTTAAAATAACAAAGCCCTTATATTTGTTAATTATGATTATAGCCGCATCTAAATATCCTGTTCCTTATATTGAAAAATGACACTTCGACACGGGAATCGAAACCGGAACCTTTGGATTGTTACGCCAATGCTCTAACCACTGAGCTATTCAAGAATATGTAGCTGACCATTTCCGCACGTCCATCACAGACTCTGCCTTAAAATATGAGTGAAAAATGACCCTGGGAACGGAACGACTCCTGGATAGCTCAGTGGTTAAAGCATTGACGTGCTAAGTCAAACGTTCTGGGTTAGATTCCCGTGTCCAAGTGTCATTTTTCAATTTGAAGAATTGAATTTACGATATTTTGTTTTGGTGTTAACCTTAAAACAATCAAATGTTACCCACCTCGGTGGCGTAGTTGGCTAACGCGCTAGTTTCGTGTTGAGCTTGACTGCCGAGGAGGGGGAGATCGAGGTTCAAATCTCGGTCGGGTGAACTGAGGATGGCTTTTCCTAAATGGTTTTTCCCTCTCCCCCACGCAAGTGCGGGTTCACGTCCTCTAAATTCAACCTTCCCGATTCCTAATCCATTAGCGTAATTAGTACTTAAATGTATAGCCTGAACGGGTATTAAGACGCGGTGCTAAATAAATAAATCGAATGTTACAATAAAATTTTTCTCTCTTTATAGGCATAAAACAGAAAAATGTATTACTTTCAACCATCATACTTCATGTTAACAATTTATTTTTTTCCCTTTATAGCTTTCAGAGTCCATGTAAGAGATCGTAAGATTATGCGTTACCCCCCGCCACCCCTTCAACTCTATCTTAAGTATTTTTTTTACTATTTGGTAAATTAGATTACTTTAATCATTTAGTTATTTTTAGACATAAGGATTGGTAATAAAGAGAGTGATATGAAATTTTATAGTACTTTAATTGCAGTAAGTACATAAATGAAATATTAGTGAAATTTAAAAAATAATATATTTATTTTCTGACAATTTTTTTTGTCGCATTAAAAACAATGACAAAACAAAAAAACCTTCCGTAAAATGGATTATGACCCCTACCTTCCCTAGTAAGAAAACGTAACAAAATACTGAAACCCGGCTCCCAACAAAAAAAAATCCTTTCGTAATTTAAGGACTACCGCTATGGAAACAGTTTCTAGATAATAATTCAATAGTTCCTTGGTAGTCAGGAGGACGTTTAATTTCCAATCAGAAGCCGCCCTGAATTTTGCTCATTATTAATGAAGTCTATTAGATCCTAGACTAGCGGGCGCTTTTGTGGTTCAATAATATTCAGGTTTGCAATATTGAACGATTGGAGGGAAGGGGGGGGGGGGGGTGTTAGAGAGGGTTATCAACGATATTAATAGCCGCGAGTTAGTTATGGAGAGGTTTCTAAAGACCGGAAATGACCGTATCCACCTCAACAAGCAACAATGTGCAATAATAGCTTGTATTAGGCGGACGGAGGGGGTCGGATCCAATATCTATTGAGTGCAAACTATAGGAGGAATTATTACACCTTGTGTAGAATATTATGTGTTTGGGTGATGATGGGTGTGAGGAGCGGGTGGGGGAAAGGGGGGAGATAGAGGTATAATTTACACATCAGTAGAAGGAGCCCTTTTGTGAATGTCATTGCGAGGCTTTCAATAATACAGTCACGTCAACGACAGCCAATATATTTTTTACTGTATTTTGGGAAGAATAAACTTGCACAAAATACAAACTTTTTTTTGCCATCAATAATTACGTTATGCTTTTATTTGATAGGTTTTGATAATATACATCAAAAGTGACAGCAAAAGATCATATTAAATGACGTATTAATACGTGAAAGTAGATCTAATAATTTAACTAAAAGTCAGATAAGGTTCTTTCTATGAAAATCGGACAGTAAAAGATCTACTTCATTTGAAGTGATTAAAAAACAACAACTGTAGCCTACATTATGCAATTTAATAGCTTCTATAATATCATAACTAAAACAAAGGAGTGTATTTCTTGAAGCTTATATCAATAAGCGAGACGCAAATAATGACTGTGACAATTTGCCATATTAGAGTGTTCATAGCGTACAACCCGAACGGATATTAAGGACTGCAGGTGAGTTGCATCCGCATGAATTGTTTACCTCTAAAGACACAGTTGAATTGCGGCCCCACATTTTTAGAGCTACGTACTAATTGCAGCCCGTGATGTTGACCTAACCTAACCTAACCTAACAAACTTTCAAACTTTTGCCAAAACCATTGAACGAGAAGAACTGAGGAATTTTACAATTTATGAGGGATGTCGACATGAGACGATGATAGTTTCTATCTGAAATTTAAAACAGCATCATAGAAAGCAGACTGCTAGTTAGGGGGACGCAATTCATACTTCTCTCTCTCTCTGAAATGAGTAGGCCGCAACTCGTACACAATTTCAAGATTAGGCAGCAACTCAACTACGCAGGTATCCAGACAAGCTGCTATTAAAAAAAAGAGTACTAATAAATTATTACATTTCACCATTAAAAATGTGTATATATTTTTGATTTGATTCGGTTTCGATGAAAATTTATTTACATATTTTCGTTAATTTTATTGATCTATATTTAAAAAGTTAATAGGACCATTTTTTTCCAGGGAACACATAATTTTCACGGGTGGTTAATTAGTAAAATCATATAAAGCAAGTATTGTTATTTTGAATGCGAATCGTCCTAGAGTATAGAACTGGCGAAAATCAAGACAAATGGATTGGTTACTTTGAACCGAGCTTTATTTATTTTTGAGTGGGTGGTTAACACCTTCTGGACACAGAGACTAAGGAGTAGGTATAATCTGGTCTAGTTTGTCGGTGATGAATATGTCGGGGTTCAAATCTCAGCCGGGTGTAATGAGGTGTTTTTTTCTAAATGGTTCTTTATTTTCCCTCCATGCAAATGTTGGTACTTTTATTCCTCTAAATTTTACCTTTATAATCCTTACCCCATTAGTGTAGATACACGGAGAGCCGGGACGGGTAGTAAGACGCGGTGCATGTAAGCATATAAGTTGTACATTCTCATTAATGATTATAATTCAAAGCTCATACGCATTTAATCACGCTAATGTGGTAAAAATAAGGGTAATTATTTGGAAATGTACCCGCACTTGTTTGGAGAGAGTGTGAAATCATTTCGGTGGGGGAGGGATGGATATAATCTGTACACCCGGCCGAAATTCAAACTACGAACCTCCACGTCACCGGCAAACCAGACTAAACGAGCCTGACAATTAAACCACGTGTCCAACAATGCGGATCATAATAAAAGCCAAAGAAAAATATGCTTTAAGGGAAAGATATGATAGTTTTCAAAGGTCAAGTTAATGGTTTTAACAAATGAGTTATTTAAAAAAATAAGTTCAATTTCGCAAGTAACGTAAAAACGTGAAACTTCCAAAAAAATCTCGAATAAAATTATAAACAAACATAATCGGCTTGAGAGTAGAGGGGGGACGACTCCTACGGGGAATGTACCCAACTGTACCCCAATACATCAGAGAGAGAAAGAGAAGACACACGTCATCATCGCCGGAGAATGCCTATGAAGTCGTCGGACACAATGGACGCCGACAATGGCTGACGAGAACGACGCTACGGAGCACACAGCGAGAGACGACTTGAGGGGGGGGGGAGTACGATCCCCTCCCACCTTTTCCGGGTACATACGACATCTACTCCTTGTGTGTTGTCCCACTGGAGCGGACAACTTCAATAGCGAAGAGCAGGAGAGAAGGGATCATCGAGCCGACATAACTAACACCATTCCATCTCCCCCATTCCAGCTTCCTTGCTCGACGCAATATTTTGCCTCGTGTTTTCTTTGAAAATGTCACACCACCTCCTTCTACCCCCTTCACCCTTGGGAGGTAAAAAATGTAAAGAAAAAGGTATGTATAAAAAATATGAGATAGTATCAAAAATAGAAGAAAGGTGGGAGGTGACAAATAATAATAATAATAATATAAAGTAAAAAAGTCACGCGAGAGAAAAAAAATAAATGAGTCCGTTTCTTTCTCCGTCTGCAAGGTATTGTGTCGTAAAACTATTTTGTATCGGGGAGGTTTATGAATAGGTCCTCACACATACATTTCTGAGCTAATATTGCTCTCTTTGACGACTTCATCCGCGGATAATCGAGCTCGGTGGAAGAACTGCGGCACACACACTCTAGCACGTGGCCGATGGAAACAGGTAAGTCTCCAACAGAGATGGGGGTGCGGGGCAGGTGTTGATTGAAACATCCCCTCCACCAACGCACCCAAAGTTTAAACGTTTTACATGATATATATTAAAAACTAAAAAAAGAAGAAGACATAGTCCTATATGTATAAGACAAATTCAAATAAATCGACAAATGTTTCAGGAAAAAAATAAAAAAATAATAAAAGTACAGGGAGTTCTCCTATAAGGGTTCATTCATAAACCACGTAACGAGAGGTGTGGGGGAAGGAGGGGGTTCATCGTTGTGTCACGAAGCACAGATACTATACTTTCTAATGTCGAAAGAATAATATTATTTAATGTTCATGTTCTAGCCAGTGATAAACATACTTATCTTCTTTACCTTCCGAGTTTGAGTTGTCATAAAAGCTTCCCTATGAAATTATGGCATTCACTCTTTGTTTGTATATTTTTCATTTTTAAGATATTCATCGACTATCTTAGATCGTTAGATTGTGAGGTCCGTGAAGTTGGCAGCACCACTAACGGCACAAATTCTGAAACCTATGCCAATATTTAGTGCTGAATTTGTGCCACAAGAATATTCTATCCCCATAATTTGTGCCGCCATAGTTTTCGTGAAAACGCAAAAAAGCTCTGGGTGCTGCCAACTTCACGTAGCAGCACCCATAACGGCACAAATTCTGAAACCTATGCCAATATTTAGTGCTGAATTTGTGCCACAAGAATATCCTATCCCCATAATTTGTGCCGCCATAGTTTTCATGAAAACAACTAAAAACAGTGGGTGCTGCTGGCAGCACCCATAACGGCACAAATTCTGAAACCTATGCCAATATTTAGTGCTGAATTTGTGCCACAAGAATATCCCATCCCATAATTTGTGCCACCATAGTTTTCGTGAAAACGCCAAAAAAACACAGTGGGTGCTGCTGGCAGCACCCATAACGGCACAAATTATGAAACCTATGCCATTATTTAGTGCTGAATTTGTGCCACAAGAATATCCTATCCCCATAATTTGTGCCACCATAGTTTTCGTGAAAACACCAAAAAACAGTGGGTGCTGCTGGCAGCACCCATAACGGCACAAATTCTGAAACCTATGCCAATATTTAGTGCTGAATTTGTGCCACAAGAATATCCCATCCCCATAATTTGTGCCACCATAGTTTTCGTGAAAACACCAAAAAACAGTGGGTGCTGCTGGCAGCACCCATAACGGCACAAATTATGAAACCTATGTCAATATTTAGTGCTGAATTTGTGCCACAAGAATATCCTATCCCCATAATTTGTGCCGCCATAGTTTTCGTGAAAACACCAAAAAACAGTGGGTGCTGCTGGCAGCACCCATAACGGCACAAATTCTGAAACCTATGCCAATATTTAGTGCTGAATTTGTGCCACAAGAATATCCTATCCCCATAATTTGTGCCACCATAGTTTTCGTGAAAACACCAAAAAACAGTGGGTGCTGCTGGCAGCACCCATAACGGCACAAATTCTGAAACCTATGCCAATATTTAGTGCTGAATTTGTGCCACAAGAATATCCCATCCCCATAATTTGTGCCACCATAGTTTTCGTGAAAACACCAAAAAACAATGGGTGCTGCTGGCAGCACCCATAACGGCACAAATTATGAAACCTATGCCATTATTTAGTGCTGAATTTGTGCCACAAGAATATCCTATCCCCATAATTTGTTCCACCATAGTTTTCGTGAAAACACCAAAAAACCGTGGGTGCTGCTGGCAGCACCCATAACGGCACAAATTATGAAACCTATGCCAATATTTAGTGCTGAATTTGTGCCACAAGAAAATCTTACTCTCATAATTTGTACCACCATATTTTCCATGAAAACACCCTAAAACGATAAGTTGTGTTAACACCACGTTGTACTCAGTAGGCCCTACTGGCCAGCCCTCACTTCAAGGCCGACCCTAGTTTCTCCCGCCTGTGCACCCTTTGACGTCATAGTGGTATTCAACAGTTACTGGGGTCCACGATAATTATTTGAGGTTGCATCAAAGCTCAGACATATATATGATTGCCATATAATTATGACCATAAAATAAAAAAAAATATAGGAACTTGAATATAGTTTTTCAATATATTGATGAAATAATTTTTAAAATACACTCTTTTCTTTGAATAGCTAATGTTGATTTATTATAAAAGTTTCTAAATAATTTATAAAAAGTATCCCATTTTATTTATTAGTTGTAAAATTGATTATTGTACACACCTAATTCTAGATGAAGACTAATTTGAGGGAATGAATTCCTAGATGTAATAGTTTGCAATCTTACCATTATTATACTAAAAATTATATTTAAAAAAATTTATTTCTTTACCATCGGTAAAAATTATAGAGCACTATGTTTAAATTGCGAATGTGAATACATAGCACTGTCATAAGCTGATTCTGTGCCACAATTCTCAAATTATGTTCTGCCATAGTTTTCGTTTAAACGCATTCAAGCTTTGGGCGCTGCTAAATTCTTAAACCTATGCAAGTATGTTGTGCTCAATGTGTCCAAAATATTGTACATTCTCATAATTTTTGCCGTTAGCCCGCAATAGTGTTCGTAAAAATATTCAAACACGTTAGGTGCTGCTAACTTCGCATAGTATTATCACTAAATTAATGGCACAAATTTCTTAGTTTATACCACAAAGACATCCAACTCCTGTGATTTGTGACCTCATACTTTTCTGGAAAATATTGAAATAATGTGGATGCGGCTGGGAGCACCATCAACAGTACACATTCTGAGACCTATGCCAACATTGAATACCAAATTTGAGTGGTAAAGAATATCCCACACCTATTATTTGTGTTGCCATAGTTTTCATGAAAATACCAGTAGCCTCATGTTCAAATTAAGGAAGGTCGTTTAGAGGAAGTGCACCCACATTAGCGTGGAGTGTGTGTGTGTGTAAAATGGAGTAGATGTGATAAATCATAATATGTTCTGAACCACCTTGCTAAGATTCTTGCCTTGTCCTCACAGTCAGCGGCAGTCAGTATATCATGAGGCTGACACCTTTTAAGCCATGCGGCAGCTGATGCAGATAACCCCTCTCTTTCAAATAAGCTTCTACCCTTATCTGATGTCACTGCCTATGTTACACATTTGAGAAACACGTACAGATATTTAGTGCTGAACTAGTTTTTTATGTGAATAGTTGGCATTTTAATATTTTTCGTGAAAATGACAGAAAACTTTCGTTAGCTACCAGCAGCAGTTTAATACCACAAATTACGAAAATGTTGCCAGTAATATTTGCTGAATTTGTTCTTCAAAAACCCATTTTCATAGTTGGTGCTGCCTTAATTTTCCATAAAACACTTTAATGTATTACCGCCTATCACTACTACTTGTGTAACCCAAATAAAAAAAATCTTTAATACAGGTCAATGGATAATATTTACTATTACTTAGGTTGTGCTACATAAATAAATCAGTTTTATAAATTGTGCCATCATTGGTTTTGGAGAAAAGAAGAACAAAACTGCTAAGTGAAACATACAGCACCAACATTTTAAAACTACAAATTATATTAACAACACTGGCGTCCCAAATTAATAAGAAAATATAAATATGACTTGTATAGTTGTGATAATATTCTTAATTATTTAAAATGTCATGAAAATATTATTGCTTAATATATCAGTATTAGCTCACATTTTCTTATGTGTAAGATTGTGGCTGTGTATATATAATGTGTGTGTGTGTGTGTGTGTGTGTGTGTGTGTGTGTGTGTGTGTGTGTGTGTGTGTGTGTGTCCAGTGTGGTGTTTACACAAGCTGCACGAGTCGACATATTCATACAAAGGAACTGTTGATAAATGCCTTAGGGGTGGCTAGAGGGTGAGGCAGAGAAACAGATTAGTCACTAACTCTTGTCAAGCCTTCGAGAGATCTCATGTACCCCAAAAGGATGTTTGATCTATTTTATTTACAAACCCTTTTCAATTTTAAGATATACTTTTGGGATGTAACTCTCACAATAGACTGAGCCACCAATGTTGGGGAAATCAGGGTTTGAATCTCAGTCAGGTGTATTGAGGGTGTTTGTTTCTAAATATTTGTTTCACAATCTCCCCCAACGCAAATTCGGGTACACTTCCTATAAATTCAACCTCTCTCATTCTTAAAACACTAGCGCAACTTGCAGGGCCCACATAGGCCTACACATATAACCTGAACGCGGTGCTGATTATAAAATAATAATAATTATTATTATCTTCATTTTAATTTCCTTTATTATAGTGGTGGCCAACAGTCACAAGAGCTATATAACATCCGCTTCGGTGGTCACGGGGTCTAACGCGCTAATCTCGTGTTGGGCTAGACTGCCGAAGACGGGCATATTGGGGTTCGATCCCAGTCGGGTGCACTGAGGGTTTTTTCCCTAAAAAAATTCCACTCTTCCTCCAAGCAAATGCGGGTACACTTCATCTAAATCAAGCCTTCCTATTTCCTAGCAAATTAGTGTAATTAGTGCATAGGCGTATAACCTGAACAGGTAGTACATAGGACGTGGTTCTAAAAAAGTTACATAACAGGCCATCACTGAGTAATACACAAGTATGACATAGAAGTAGAGCTGCATAAGAATATAAAATAAACAATTATATGTAACTAGAGATATATGTGACGGAAAATTTTGTAGTTATTATGTCTGTAAAATAATTTCAACTGATTAAATGGATAATAATAATAACAGTAATAATAATTAGTGGTAGTGATAGTAGTAGTAGTAGTATTAGTAAAGAAACACCTGCTTGGGTGGCCGCACGGTCTAACGCACTACTCTCGCAATAGACTAAACTGCCGATGACAGGGAAATCGGAGTCCGATCCTGGACGGGTATCCTGAGGACGGTTTTCCTAAATGGTTTTCCACTTTCAAACCACGCAAATGCGGGTGCAATTCACTTAAATTCAAACTTCCTCATCCCTAACAAATTGGCGTATTAGTACATAAGCGTATAAGCCGAACGGGTGGTAAGATACGGTGATTAAAAAGTATTAAAGAAACAAATGAATGATAGACTTTGTAGACACGTTATTTTCATAAATCATACTCCAAATTTTGGTCATCAATAAGTTAACTAAAATAATTTTAAGGTTAACCCGACAGTTTCTTACCCCCCCTCTATCCTCCGTGCTTCCTATCTACCCCTCTCCCACCCCCAATCCTCGCCTTCTTTTAACAGACTCGTCTCCTAACACACTATATTTTGAAGTATAATAGGCTCAAAGTGTCACCTTTTAAACCCCCAACCACAAGCCGCCACTGAAGTAAAGTTTTCATCTCTATAATGATAACTAAATAATGGTGCATTACAATCATAAAAAACACAGTAAGAAGAAGAAGAATGTAAATTTAGAACATATACTGAGTGAATTGATGATAAGAGAGCTCCTTTAATAATAATAATAATATAATAATAATAATAATAATAATAATAATAATAATAATAATAATAATAATAATAATAATAATAACAAATACTCAATCTGTTATCGTTAATGGGATGTATGCAACTGTCCAAAATCCTTCAGGTGACACAAATCAGTGACGCTGGCCGCATGCGGCACGTAGTTTCCTGCTGATCTAGATCATGACCTTCAAGCTCCTTCTCCTCGCAGTTAAGAAAAATTAATCAATATACATTCTTACAATATCCCCATGGAAACGCATCCGTCGAGTATGTTTCATAATCTATAATAAAAATTGGAAATACTAGCACGTACAAAGTACCCTCTAAATCATTTTCCCGAGAAAATGAGATACGCCAATTTGTTAGTAATATTATATTGTACCAAAATATGAATTTTAATCAAAAACTTTAAAGCGAATTATAATATAATAGTTTTTTTCTCTTTTCACCCTTTAGTAAACTACTCTTAGTTTTTTTAGGGGTAAGTTAGATCTTTAACTTTAAAAGAAAACATTGTGTGACCGTATGAAACCCCCAAGACAGCCTAGTCAATATTATCACTGTGCATAATTTCAGCTTTCTAGGTAATTTAGGGGATTCTTAATTATGTGGAAATACACAAAACATTAGGAAATTATATGTAGAGATACATTACCAAACCGTGTGTATTTTAATTAATTAAAATAAAAATCATTTTTAAAGCATACATTTTTGATATTAATTAACCAATCTCATCGATATAAATATAATTTTAACGCACTATTAAATTTTGGTAAAAGTTTGTAAAACTTTACTGTACAACAGTAAAATCAGTGTGAAGTCTTAAAAGGAATCCGCGAAGGGACATGCGATGCGGACTTCCAGTGTTAAAAGGTTTCCCACCCTTGGGTTAAACATTCACTCAAAGACAGAAATGTTTAGTCAGCATAATGTTTTGAAAGAGGAATGAGAAATGCAGCGGCCTTCGAGGAGGGAATTACAGCGTGAAGCTACAAAGTTTTTAGGTGTTGATTTAAAATTATCTTGGCACAAATTTTTAAGGATAGAATATTCTTGTGGTACAAATTCAGCTCTAAATATTAGTATAGGTCTCATCATTTGTGCCGCTATGGGTGCTGCCCGCAACACCCACTGTTTTTTGGCGTTTTCACGAAAACTATGGGGACACAAATTATGGGGATAGGATATTCTTGTGGCACAAATTCAGCACTAAATATTGGCATAGGTTTCAGAATTTGTGCCGTTATGGGTGCTGCCAGCAGCACCCACTGTTTTTTGGCGTTTTCACGAAAACTATGGCGGCACAAATTATGGGGATAGGATATTCTTGTGGCACAAATTCAGCACTAAATATTGGCATAGGTTTCAGAATTTGTGCCGTTATGGGTGCTGCCAGCAGCACCCACTGTTTTTTGGTGTTTTCACGAAAACTATGGCGGCACAAATTATGGGGATAAGATATTCTTGTGGCACAAATTTAGCACTAAATATTGGCATAGGTTTCAGAATTTGTGCCGTTATGGGTGCTGCCAGCAGCACCCACTGTTTTTTGTTGTTTTCATGAAAACTATGGCGGCACAAATTATGGGGATAGGATATTCTTGTGGCACAAATTCAGCACTAAATATTGGCATAGGTTTCATAATTTGTGCCGTTATGGGTGCTGCCAGCAGCACCCACTGTTTTTTGGTGTTTTCACGAAAACTATGGTGGCACAAATTATGGGGATAGGATATTCTTGTGGCACAAATTCAGCACTAAATATTGGCATAGGTTTCATAATTTGTGCCGTTATGGGTGCTGCCAGCAGCACCCACTGTGTTTTTTTGGCGTTTTCACGAAAACTATGGTGGCACAAATTATGGGGATGGGATATTCTTGTGGCACAAATTCAGCACTAAATATTGGCATAGGTTTCATAATTTGTGCCGTTATGGGTGCTGCCAGCAGCACCCACTGTTTTTTGGTGATTTCACGAAAACTATGGCGGCACAAATTATGGGGATGGGATATTCTTGTGGCACAAATTCAGCACTAAATATTGGCATAGGTTTCAGAATTTGTGCCGTTATGGGTGCTGCTACGTGAAGTTGGCAGCACCCAGAGCTTTTTTGCGTTTTCACGAAAACTATGGCGGCACAAATTATGGGGATAGAATATTCTTGTGGCACAAATTCAGCACTAAATATTGGCATAGGTTTCAGAATTTGTGCCGTTAGTGGTGCTGCCAACTTCACGGACCTTAGATTGTGCTCCTTTTATCTAGGTTCTCTATGCCTCGAAATTGAAGTGTTTTTGTTTATGATTTGAATGTTATGTATTGTTGTTTTGTTATTTGTGTTGCGTTGATAAGAAGGTGAAAAACATAATGTTGTGTGTTTGTATAGTTTCCTATTGTTGAGGTTTTCCTGTTTTTCCCTTGTACTTTCTTTACCCTTCCCACCTTTCTTAACCTCTCCTCACTCTTGGAGGCAACAAGAACATACCTCTGGACCACTCTATTGTTTTCCCGCCAAGTGTCACCAAGTGTCACCAAGTGATTTTAATCAGTCGTGCTCTGAGACTCGGTAGAGCCAGAAGTGAGGTAAAGTTCCGTGAACTTTCACCCGGAAGAGGTCCAGTCTCTTTTATTAGTGTGCGTGTGTTAATGAAGAGGAATGCTCTAAGACACTACCAGTCAGACAACATAAACTGAAGGTGAGTTGCCTCTACCCATTCCCATTCCACCATACAGTCCATTTGTCCGTAAAACTGGTTCTTCCACAGGTTTCTTTTCGTTTATCATTCATTGTGAATTACGCTACACTCTTGATGTGAAAAGTTACGTAACACAGGTTGCGAGAGGGGGGGGGGGGGGAGTCAAAAAATGGTTTTTAAAAAACCTAACACTACCCATAAATTAATATATTCTAGAAAAATAAACATATAATATTATTTATCATGTATACTGGTCCCCAGATACCAATTTTGGACAAGATTGTTAAAGGTATTTTCAAATAATTTCAAATTTTTTAAACATCAGTCATCGATAGGTCTTGGCTAATATAAAATTATTTTATTTTAAAGAAAATCAGATATATAAAATCATTTATTTGTAAAAATTTACTAGATACCCATTTTTAACCAAATTATTAGAACCATTTTTAATATATTTCAAACTAAAAAATAAATGGTACAGTGCACCACATATACTTACCCATTCTTTAATATTAAAATAAAGACATTTACTAAAACTAGTAAGATTTGGGAAACGAAATAATATACAATGTTGTAGAAATATTCCACCAAAGAGCATGAATGAAATAATATATACAATGTTACAGTGAAATTCAAAAAAAGGGCATCATCTCCGTACACCAAAGAATATAACAATAAAGTTCATATTTCAAAGTACTCCATAAAAATACATTTGATTGCTTATAGCGCAGAAATGATGGCGTTATAAAAATGCATTTCAAATATCTCTAGAAGTACAACAACTTTACAATGGTAAGTTATTTCGTATCTCAAATAGTTGCGGAGATATTATCTGAAGTGGAAATTTCCGCTTCTTTAAAATGCCCTTGAAGTCATTTTTAGAGGGAAATGATAGCCATTTTGTTTGTAATGTTAAAGAGTGTCTAAATACAAAATTTAATAAAAATTGTTAAAGGGGATTTTGAGAAAATAGATTTTATCTTTTTTTTACCTTTAATAAACTACCCTTAATTTAGCCATTGTGTAGGCCTACTTGCGAAAATAAATGGCATTAGGAACAACCAAAACAATAAAAATTTAGCTAATCTACCGAAATTCTGAGCCATATTTGGCATTAATTTACAGCAAACTACTTCGGTGGCTGCGTGATCTGAAGAGCTACTCTTACAGTGAACTAGACTGCCGATGATGGGGAGATCGAGCTTCGAATCTCAGTCGGTGTACTGAGAGTGTTTTTATCCTAAATAGTTTTCCACTCTCCCTACACACAAATGCGGGTACATTTCCTGTAAATATAACCTTCCTAATCCATAAAGCTATTAGAGTAATTAGTATAAAGGTGTATAACCCGAACGGGTAATCTGGTGGTAAAACATATATTTTTTTACGTCAAACGCCTCTAATACGCTATCGTAAATCGCGTAATAGCTGTCTTGGGAACGCGTTATAGAAAAACAATACATGCTTTGCTGATCACGTTACACACAAATCACGCAGTAAAATCACGAGTTACAGAACTCCCTATACAATGAAGATCTGAACATATTGTATTTCTGTCAAGACCAAAGTAAATTAATTTTACCGTTAAAAGGTATATTTTTTATAAATTATTTCTTATTTTACAATTCAAAATTGTAGATCCATATTAATCCTGCTCTACAAATTTGATGTAAATACAACACGTTCTTCTAGTAAAAGTTATGTTAGGGTGAGGAAGACTCATTAAGGTTCAGATACTTTAACAAGAGGAATTCGAAAAAAAAAAAAAAGCTCAAAAATTTGTTTTGACATAAGATAAATGGATTCGGGGTTTATTTACCAAATATAATTTTATAAAAATCATGGAGAAAGGTGTATCATAAACAAATATGTTCTTTGAATATGTGTAGTTTAAAAAAAATCATTATGATATGTCAAATCGGATGACAAAGTCACTCACCGTATCTCTTTTTTGAGTTGTTCTACGTGTTCCGGGGACACTAGATCCACCTTGTTGACGATCACTAGGTCTGCAAGGGCTATCTGTCTGAAACAATAAACATTTATTGATTAATCTACTTCCTTGTTGACGATCACTAGGTCTGAAACAATAAACAATTATTGATTAATCTACTTCCTTGTTGACGATCACTAGGTCTGCAAGGGCTATCTGTCTGAAACAATAAACAATTATTGATTAATCTACTTCCTTGTTGACGATCACTAGGTCTCTACTTCCTTGTTGACGATCACTAGGTCTGCAAGAACTATCTGTCTGAAACAATAAACAATTATTGATTAATATACTTCCTTGTTGACAATCACTAGGTCTGCAAGAACTATCTGTCTGAAACAATAAACAATTATTGATTAATATACTTCCTTGTTGACGATCATTAGGTTCTGCAAGAACTATCTGTCTGAAACAATAAACAATTATTGACGAATCTACCTCATTGTTGACAATCACCATATCTAAGGGCGCTATCTTATAAAAAAACAAGCAGCTATTGGTGAATCTATCACCATGTTGAGGATCACCTGGTCTGCAATAGCTAATGGCCTGAAACAATAAATAGTTACTGATACATTAATCACCTTGTTGCCGATCACTAGGCCTGCGGCACATAATAACCATCCAAGGGGACTGTAAGGCAACCAACAATATTCTAAGAAATATTAACTATTTAGTGTTCAAATGGTAGCACAAACTATTCAGTTAAATTGATTTGAACCCGCCTCGCTGGTTGAATAGTCTGAGACAGTGGCTATCAACGGCTGTGCCACAAAAATGTTAACGTTATTTTCTTGTTGACGAAAAAAATAGTAGTTTCATTCAATAATAGTTTAAAAAAATAGAAATAATAGAATAGTATTGTTAAGATATTTATTTTCCAGAGAATTTAATGGCTTACAATCATAAAGTTGAGTAATTAATTCTAAACTAGAGCTTTTTGTTTCTTACACAACACTTAGTGATCTAAGAGAGGAAAATTCCTCGCATTTCTTGTTCAATGGAGAGTTGAACGTTCAGTGTGCAGAGAAGACTTGCAAATAATGTGCAGTGAGCAAAAAAAAATAAAAAATCAAAACAAAATTGATAATCAATGGCCGTTAAGGCGTCACTCTTGCAATATAATGGACTGCCGATGATGGGAGATCATGGTTCGAATCCCGGTGGGGTGTAGTGGATTTACTAAATAGTTTTACACCCTCTCTCCACGCAGATGCGGGTACACTTTCTCTAAATTAAACCTTACATAACCCCAATACATTAGAGTAATTAGTTTATATTTAAATCGATATTTAAAAAAAATACACCCTGGGTAGATTATACTCGATCGATTTCTTAGAATTTTAAATTCAAATCCTTTGAGATGGACTTAACTTTTAAACAAAAATACTTTTTGAACGGCTGTCGCATTAAAACGGATAACCATATTGAAAAGAAGCCATGTAGGCTACAAGTACATAAATGTTGTAGACCCAAGTTTAAAGAATGTTTCTGCCAAAATTTTGTTAAACTAGGTCAACACATATTGCAGTTATCACGGAGTAAACATCCAGACAGACGGACAAAACGCCAAATGGTCAAGTTAAAACAGAACCTCGGTACGCTTGGTCAAAAAATAACCGAGCTATAGTAATATTTAAAAAGTAAATAAAAAATAAAAAAGTTCATAGGACTAATTGATTTACGTTTAAAGAAAATGATCATACAATTACATTACCATGTGGAGATCTTTATTTACTGGAACGGGCGTAAAAAGGAATTTCTACCACCCCCTATTCGGTGTGTTCCATTTTACAAATCATGTCATAGAATCTCCTAACTGTCATCAGGAAATTGAATCGCATTTCCAAGCGGCTTCTCCAATCCCGCCTCCAGTATCATGTGAATACTATTAGTATCAACACTTGTCAGAGACAAGTATCTTATCAATTTCAACCCCTCTCTAGGCTTGTATCCTATGCTCTCATCACTCCTTTCCATACAACCCCTCTCGAGTTATTCCTCCGACCAATAGCGCGCCTCCTAGCTCCCGATTGGATTACGGACAGGGGAACCCGGGAGAACTTGGGTTCCTGATTCCATTACTTCACAAACTGGGGGATAACGAACTTACCGGAAACCCGGTTACCATATCATTGGTTCGCCCCGCCGCACATACTGTCTGTACTGGAGCTTCGTCTGCTAACTATAGTCTGGTCGCTGGAATATGTTATAGTATGTACTGGAGCTTCATCTGCTAACTATAGTCTGGTCGCTGGAATATGTTATAGTATTTACTGGAGCTTCATCTGCTAGCTATAGTCTGGTCGCTAGAATATGTTATAGTATTTACTGGAGCTTCATCTGCTAGCTATAGTCTGGTCGCTAGAATATGTTATAGTATGTACTGGAGCTTCATCTGCTAACTATAGTCTGGTCGCTAGAATATGTTATAGTATGTACTGGAGCTTCATCTGCTAACTATAGTCTGGTCGCTAGAATATGTTATAGTATGTACTGGAGCTTCATCTGCTAGCTATAGTCTGGTCGCTAGAATATGTTATAGTATGTACTGGAGCTTCATCTGCTAGCTATAGTCTGGTCGCTAGAATATGTTATAGTATGTACTGGAGCTTCATCTGCTAGCTATAGTCTGGTCGCTAGAATATGTTATAGTATGTACTGGAGCTTCATCTGCTAGCTATAGTCTGGTCGCTAGAATATGTTATAGTATGTACTGGAGCTTCATCTGCTAGCTATAGTCTGGTCGCTAGAATATGTTATAGTATGTACTGGAGCTTCATCTGCTAGCTATAGTCTGGTCGCTAGAATATGTTATAGTATGTACTGGAGCTTCATCTGCTAACTATAGTCTGGTCGCTAGAATATGTTATAGTATGTACTGGAGCTTCATCTGCTAGCTATAGTCTGGTCGCTAGAATATGTTATAGTATGTACTGGAGCTTCATCTGCTAACTATAGTCTGGTCGCTAGAATATGTTATAGTATGTACTGGAGCTTCATCTGCTAGCTATATTCTGGTCGCTGGAATATGTTATAGTATGTACTGGAGCTTCATCTGCTAACTATAGACTATTCACTGAAATGTGTTAAAGTTTGCACCAGGGTTTCGTTTGTTACTAGAGTATGTTTACAGACTGTGTTCCAGTATGTACTGGGTCTTCGTCTATTACTATAGTCTGTCCGCTGGCATATGTTCCAGTATTAGTAAATGTACGTTATGGGGTTTCGTCTGCATGCTATATTATGTTTTTTTTAGCACCACGTCTTACTACCCGTTCGGGTTATACGCTTATATTATGTTCACTTTATGTGTTCTAGTAATACAGGAGTTTCGTCTGATGGCTATAGTCTGTTCGTTGATATGTATTGCAGTAGCTTATGACTTAATGCATGTGCTGGGAATGTTAAGAATAGGATGTTTACTGGCAGATCTTCTTGTTTGACGAGATGGTGTGTAGTTTAAATATGTATATGAATGTAAGGTACATATTTATTATTCATTATTCAAATACTGGCATGATAAAACACGCGTTGGTTGGAGTAAATAAACTGATTTTATTCCAGACCCTAAGCGAGTTTTAACCAAACTTGTGGACGAGACCAGTGAACATACTATATACTCCTAAAAAAAATAATCCTATTTACAATACACATATACATAGCATCCAGAAAACATTTTTAGGAACATTTCACTTACATTGTAAACTGAATAAAATCTTGCTTAATGTAATTTGTCCCTTTAAAAAAGGAAACTAAAAAAAAAAATCATAATCCGTTTAAGCGCGTATTTTTGTGTGTCTTTGTTTTATGATTTTGATGTTACGAAATTGGTAGGACTCGGTTGCCCAGAAGGAAAAAAAGGAAAAGAAAAACTGTGATGAGATTTATGCTGTGTGGTATTATATTTCAGCGCAGGGGGTAAATGCTGCTGGTTAAGAAGGGAAATCACATTTTCAACGTGTGGCTGCACTGCGGTTTCCTTCCTTTATTAGATTACAGAAAAAACATTGATGGGAGTACACATTTCAATAGGAAAAACGGGATGGGGGCTATGTGGGCGGGAAGAGGGGGGGTAGGGGAACAAAGTCAAAGTTTTAAGGCTACATTACGAGTGGACAATCTTCATGTAAGCGAACGTGATTAAAAGGCAGATGGGCATATTAATTCTATTAGCTTTTCAATAATCTTGATGTTAGGTATCATTACGAAATTGGCTCAAAATTACTACTATTTTAATTAATTATTACCCGCTTAAGTGGCCGAATGGTCTAAGACATCACTCTTTTGTTAAACTGGTCTGTTGATGACGGGGAGCTCGAGGTTCGATTCCCAGCTGGCTCTGTGTGAGAGTGGTTTTCCCTACCCTAAATGGTTTCCCAATCTCCTTCCACGCGAATGCGGGTCGATTACCTCTAAAATGCTTCCTTCCTCATCCCCACTAAAATAATGTTATCATGATATGCGTATAAACTGAACAGGTAGTAAGACGTGGTGGTAAAAAATAATTGTAAATAAAAATAATTATTGATATTATGTATTCATGAATGCGTACATTAATGGAGGAAAAAATTAATAAAAGAACACCGACATTTAAAACGTTTCATAGTGGAAAGGTTTAGGTGAGTGGTTAGTATAACTGATTGATCCACAAGCAACGCGTGGATGGAGGGTCACGAGCGGCTTCCAACAACCTCCACCTAACTAACTTAAGTCTGGCATAGACACAACATCCAGCCCCCGCAAGTCAATTTATCACTGCGAAAGCGGAAACCACAATTTAACCAATTATATCTTTTTTTTTGCCATGGCGGGAATAGAGCCCAGGACCCGTATGTCAGTAGACAGACACGCTACCAAATGAACCGAGTTGTCTGACCACCTGTGACCTATACGGACCACAAGAAATTCAGGTCAAATGGGGGATAGTAGATTTCCAAATATTGACTATAAATATAGCCTTTAATCTTTTCGTGGCACGAAAACAGGTAAGGTAAGAGAATCTCGGATCTCATTTCATGTGCGGTTCACAAATGCTGATCACAGTCCGAACAAAATATTAATGACAATAACTTAGAAAGAAGACCTGCTTGGGTGGATGCACGGTCTAAGGCGTCACTCTGGCAAGAGACTGAACTGCCGACGACAGGAAGGTCGGGATTCTAATCCCGGAGGAGTGCACCGAAGTTTTTTTCCTTAAATGGTTTCCCCCCTCCCTCCACACAAATGCGGATACTCTTAATATAAATTAAGCCCTTCCTCATCACTAACTCTTTAGCGTATTCAGTAAAGAAGTATATATGTATACAGCCTGAACAGGAAGTAAAAAACGCGGTGCTAAAAAAATTAAGTTAAGCTTGAATTATTATTATTATTATTATTATTATTATTATTATTATTATTATTATTAGCACCGCGTCTTACTACCCGTTCGGGTTATACGCACTTACGCTAATGTATAATGGTAGGGTGATTGTGAGATGAAATGGAGGACCTACAGTTTAACGTAGGATCCGAACCACGGTGGAGGCCTGGCATTCCTCACATTCACAAGCTGTGATTAATACACGTCTTGTCAGAGGTGAATGAAGGGTTTGGCAATCAGATAAATCTGTGCCGGGACCGAGGATTGAAACCCGGACCCCCAGCACAGAAGTCTGACACCTTACCCCTAGACCACCAGGTCACCTTTAAGCTTGAAGATTTTATGGTATTATATATTTTAATATTTATTTAAATTTACACTCTATGAAGCCATTTAAACTTATTAACCATGAAATATCTTGAATAATTTTTGGTTACACTTCTTATATAAAAAAATTAGATTTCAAAATACAGAAGAAATAAGTCAAGTAGATCACTCATACCTCACTGCCTCGTTGAGTAAACCGTTCTCTTCCGCGTGGGACGGGTTCAAACCTGGGACTCTGTCAGAACCTAGAAGTTGCTGTAACAGAAGAGAGCAAGAATTAGCATAGGCATAAGTTAGCGAAATACGTCACCCTGGCTAAAAGGAGAAAAACACATTTTTTTGAACCGCTTCTTACCACCCGTTCAAGTTCAAGTTAAGGTCGTTCAACCATCAAAAGTGTATTTCACAGTTTTAACAAATGTATAAACTACTATAAGTTATAAAGGATGATTCAATGACTTCAAATCACTACAGTTCACGAGCTCTAAGGGGTCAAATTTGATATTTTATGTTTTTTTGTGTGTACCATTGTTAAAGTAAAGTAATTAATGTCTGGGGCTGAACCTTAGTATAAATAGACATTCATATGAGGTGTAGAGAATGGATAGTTATAACATTAATACATATTAATATTAATAATATATATTAATACACAATAAAATACGCAGATGATCTAGCATTGCTGGCCAAAAATAAAGAAGAGTTGCAGGAAATAATGCACCATCTGGTGGAAATAGGGAGAAGAAATGGCATGGAGATCAACAATGAGAAGTTACGAGTGATGGTGATTAAAAAAATTATGAAGAGCCACTGAAAATAAAAATTGTAAACCAGGAGTTGGAAAATCGAGGGCAGTTCAAGTAGCTGGGAAGTCTGCTGACATAAGATGCCTGCTGCACCAAGGGAATTAGGTCGAGGATCGCCATGGACAAGGAAGCTTTCAACAAGAAGTTACTGCTGACCAGCAAGTTGAGTTTGGAGTTGAATAAGAAACCGATGAAATGCTACATTTGGAGCATCGCGCTGTATGGAGCAGAAACGTGGACTCTTAAGAAGATGGGGGGGGGTTACTTTGAGAGCTTTGATATGTGGTGCTGGATAATACTTGAGAAGATCAGGTGGACAGACACAATGATAAATGAAGAAGTTTTATGAAGAGTGGGTGAGGAAAGAACCATATTGTATGTGATTTTACGTTTCAAAGCAAACTAGATCGGACAGGACACATCCTTAAGAGGAAGTGTTTTCTGCACGACGTCATAGAAGGAAAGGTTGAGGGAAAGAGTAGCTTAGAAAGGAGGAGGCAGAGGACAGGGAGCGTTGACGGTCTGAGTTCAATTGACAAAAGGAATAGACATGTCGTAAGACAGAACATCTAATAATAAATATTAGTATTATTAATATTATAAATATTATTGCTATTAACATTTCATTGTGTACACCTCATATGAATGTCTATTTAACTAAATTACAGTCCCACAAATTAATTGCTTTACCCAAACAATGGTATGCAAAAAGCATAAAATATTAAGTTTGACCCCTTATAAATTGAATAACTTTTAATATAGTAAGTATACTTTTTGGTAGGAAGAACAGTAGAAGTTAGGTACTTAAGTTACTAAAACAATTTTAATATATTCATACATTTAGTCATGTTATCTGAAGCTGTCACTTTTGATATATATTATCAATACCTATAAAATAACACTAATTAAATAGTAAAATGATATCTATCAATATTGGCCGCAAAGAAATATGTTTGCGTTTTCTTTACTGTTATTCCAACCCAAATCAAGATATAACTTACAATTATACACTTTACAAAAAATTGTGCTATCAAATTTCGATGTTCCAATTACCTAAAACGTTAATATGCTCATGAAAAATATAAAAAAACTGTTGATATCACCATGTGAAGAAAATTAAACTCTTATGTTTTTACTGAATCCTTAGCTTGTGTCACCTTCCATCCAACGATAACACTCTTCAGTTTATATAAGAAAGAATGAATGTAATGATTTGAAAATATCATATCAAAATCCTATCTACAAACAGCTCCACGAGTATAAATTTCCAACACCTCTACGTATATTTTCTAATAAAAAAGAGATTTAAATACGCTAACGTCAACGTTTGCGAGGACTGTTGTTTAATAATGGCATTGTAGGCTATGTGTGTGTGTGGAAGGGTGATATTCTGAGCCAGCTGTTTTAAGAGCTTTATAACAAGGGGGTGTGGGTGTTAGAAGGGGTGAAGAGGGGGAGGAGGGTCGGGTGCTTCCCCTCCCAATCACCCCCTCCACCAACTCCCCACTGGAGGGCCGGATTAAGGCTCCAGTACACCACATTTTCAGAGCGACAGAAATAGCTTCGACTTGTTTTATTTATACGTGAGCTTGACGTACATTTTATAGGGGCTAACCCGCCTCGGTGGCGTAGTTGGCTAACGCGCTAGTCGTGTTGAGCTCGATCGCCGAGGACGGGGAGATCGAGGTTCGAATTTCGGTCGGGTGAACTGGGGGTGGTTTTTCCTAAATGGTTTTCCACTCTCCCTCCACGCAAATTCGGGTTCACTTCCTCTAAATTCAACCCTCCCAATTCCTAATCCATTAGGGTAATTAGTACTTAAGCGTATAACCCGAACGGGTAGTAAGACGCGGTGCTAAAAAAAAAAAAAAAATAGGGGCTAACTTATACAGTAGAAATTATTTAATTCGAAATTCAAGAGATATATAAAAAAAATCGAAATATCCCAAATTCGAAATAACCATTTTTATTAATACCTAAGCAGGTGGTACACAACAAATCAATAATCTCAAAATATTCTACGTATTATAAGCAAACACATTTTAAAATTTATATGTTATATAAAACCCACATATACAATCTATACATACCTGAAAAAACAAGTCAAGAAAATTTAAACACAAAATATAAAAACTTAGAAAAACATAACATATAAAAAATATTGCGGACTTAAATAAGTTTTTGCCATTTCATTTGAAACAATTAGTAATCGTGGTTTGTTGTAATTGTCTTATTTTGACACAAATAAAAACTCTTCAAGATCACTGATTGCATTAAAAATGTTGTCTTTTACGGCTGGTTTGGATTATGTGAATCTTATCAGGTTTTCCATCATTGTATGTGTTTCAGAAACGGATGGTATTGGTTCTTCTGCTCGGATGTCTGTGATTTCTTCATAAGAGGATTCGTGGATACGTTTGTTCTTTACTTCTTCAAGAATCTCCCCATCTGTCAGCGTTCCACCGTCGTTAAGTTAGGTTTGAAATGAAGAGAAAATTGGGGTGGGGGGTGGGGTGGAGGTATAGGCTTAAAATTATCCAAATAATTAATTTGAAAATTCGAACTGAATATTTAAAAAAAAAAAATTGATATAGATAAGAATTTCATGGGGAATCGAGGTGGGTACGAACTAACCAATGTCGAATCATCCTAATCCTAATGTATTAGCAAAATATATACTCTATAATTTTTACTTCTTCATTTAGATAAAGTATTGTGATGTGACTTTAAAAAAAAAATTGATATGATGATGCATCTTGACGCTTTATATTATCCCGAACTCAAAACGAACGAGTCTTACAATAATTCTGCATGTCCCTATGTACAGTACATGGCTGTCATTAACAGACGTGGAGCTCTGGGAACAAGGCCGTATCCAGCCAATAATTTCAAGGGGGGTTTGGTAGACACATCCCCCAATTGCCAGAATCCAGAAAAAATTCTAAAAGATAAACAGTTCTAGAAGCTCTCTGAAGTTCTTTTTAGGGTAACACAGCCCCCTAATTTGTACTTGTATCTTAATTTTGATATTTTTTGAACCATAAATAAAGCCAAATATATTTTGTCCATAGAATTTCGGAGGGGGTTTGAACCCCCAAAACCCTCCCCTGGCTACGGCCTTGTCTGGGAAAACTTATTTTTAGGCCTAAGGGTTGATTAATCCACAATCCTTAGTTCGATTTTCTCCCCCAACAAACTTAATCTGTATAAAAGAAGCAAAGAACAGCTGTGGCAGGTTTGAATTGAATCGGTTAATGTGTTCAAAATTTATTGCGAGACATATCCACCACAGACAGACAAATGAAAATCGGCAAAGTTAAAACAGAAAACTCGCTTCAGTCGTTCAATAAATCAAACCACATGATTAGGTTCTTATTTGTTTTGACACGCTGACAATATTTGCTGAATCGCCTTTAGGCCTACAGGGAACAGACTATACGAGCGCCCAAGTAAAAATTTCCCACTTCAACTGTTTTTTTCCCCTTTTGTCACCTAAGCAAGCGCGTGGCCCTGTGCAGCCGCACAGTTTGTACATCCCTAAGTGCAGCCCTGCCTATGTATGTATGTATGAAACTGGGGCGACAGCCGACAGCCGACAGCCGAAACATTTTGACGGATTTCATTCAAACTCGATATTTAGATGCTATTATGGCCATCCAAATTATGAAATTACAAAACTTTTAAAAACGCATTTAGTTATTTTGTTCAAAATATAATCTAGGGAATATTTTACAAGTTAAGTAAAACTGTGTAATCGACTGGCTTTTAAGAGGAAGATTGATTATTGAAAATCTGACATATTTCAGAATTGGCTTCAACGATTTTGTTCAAAATGGGTATCTAGGGAATATTTTACACTATAAAAAATTACATTCGAATTTGTTTACTTATGACTGATTTTGGAAAATGTGGATTTAAAAAATAATGGCCACATCAACTTTGTTCAAAATGTACATCTGTGGACTGTTTTATTTTATTATAAAAAAAGAATTGTTTCTAATTAAAATATATTATATAAGAAAGTACTATTAATTTTGTTTTAGTATTTATTTTAATCATTATTACAGCAGGGAAGTTAATTGTTTAATTTATGGGATAAGAATGAAGAAGGTTACTTCCAGAGGAAGTACACCCACATTAGAGTGATCAATCTTAATTGGAAAAACAAAGCAAGTGCAAAGAACGAACCCGAACACACTTAGGGATCGAACCAGAGTCCCCGACAATAATCATCCACCTGTGTTACCACTTAAAGAGTCAGACTGTAAGGCGTTAGGTTTGTGTCAGTACGTAAACCAACAAACAAAAACACGCTTCGATGACAGCGTGGGCTAACGCGCTACTCTCGTGTTATACTAGACTGCCGAAGATGAGATTGGGTGCATTGAGTGGGGTTTTCCCTAAACGGGTTTCCACTCTCCCTCCACGCAAATCCGGGCGCACTTTCTCTAAATTAACACCTTCCTATTCCCTAATACATTAGTGTAACTAGTACATAGGCGTATAACCCAAACGGGTAGTAAGATGCGGTGCTTAAAAAAAATTCATGGCGTCAACCTGCACTCGAGCTATACCGACCGAGCGCCCCCTGTCTGTTGGCAAGATAGTGCCAACTTCTGCGGATAGAAGGTGTGATGTAGTAAGCACAACGTGCCCTTCGGCCCTTAATCTCAGTTTTCTAGACCAGAGCCGCTCTGATAATTGTTTATTCAAGTAGCTCCTCATTTCTCCTCACGAGGATGGGTTTAATCCCGTTTCAGACGCAATGTTTCACAGAAAATCTGCTAGGACCGGGGATCGAGCCCGGGATCTCTGAATATGTAGCCCGGAACTCTGACCATTAGACCACAGTGGCAGTCCAACGAATAAAACAAAATGGAAAAAATTAAAACTAAATGATTAGACCCAATCTGAATGTGACGAGAGCCTTAAAGTATCCACTGTCTAACAAACCGAAGAGGAGTGTTGAAGAAGGGGTAGGCGGTAGGGAGGGGGATATAAAGAGAGGAAAAAGGGGGGAGGGGAAGGTCGGGCGGACGAAATTAAATACCTCGCAGCTTTATTACGTTCCAGCCACGGACCTGCCAAGTAGGCAGTCACTTCGAGTTTCTGCTTTTCAAATCTTATCCCTCCTCCCCCCCTCCAGCCAGCCATACACATGGGCGATGTTTTCATACTTAATTCGGTAGAGAAATTTATATTCATTTAATTATGTTAGCTATAACTAAATGTTCAACGATGAATAGTATGATTTTGGTAAGACGAAACATATTCTTTGCGTCCAAAATTGATAGGACTTAAAAATGAATTAAAAAATAGCAGGGCCTATTAATTTTATAGTTAGGATGATAAATCAAAATGTTACAATTGCAAATCACATGAGTTGACGTATGAATATGTGAAAGTTTTTTTTTAGCTACCATTTGGGTTATACGCATAGCCCTAATTATGCTAATGTGTTTAGGATGAGAAAGATTGAGTTTAAAGGAAGTGAACCCAAATTTGCGTGGATAGAGTGAAAATAATTTTGGGGAAAAAAAAGGCTCACTACATCCAACCAGGATTCGAAACCCAAATCTCCCTGCCATCGGCGGTCTGGTATATTGTGAGAGTAGGGAGTAAACTCTCATTGTTTGTGGTAAAGGAAATGGAAGATTTTGTGAAAATAAAAAGTTGTATTTCGGTATAAAAAGTAGGTAAGCAAAATATTTTATTTTTTGGTTAAAAAGGTAACAGATCAACTCTTACTAAAGTGCAACAAATAGAAACATTACGTCTAAAATTTGAGTACAACATACAGACTAAAAATATTAGTTTAAAAATATACAATTAAGTTTGTATAAAAAATATTTTTTCTTCTGTATCTTTAAATTATAAGAGCTACATCACATGCCAATCAACTCTGTGATAGTCGGCTAGAAATAGTAAATTTACACCAACACTATTGCACGTGGATCAGTCCTGATTAAAAATTAATGGAGATAAAGAGTTAATAGAAGTTTCTAATACAGAACATTGTTGAAATATTAAATTATATTTGGATAAAAGCTGCAAAAAAAAAGGCCTTTTTTGACCATTTTAGAATGGCTTCACCGATAAGCATTACAGTGAACAAATCTTCATTCTGTCATACTAAGGACTGTAGTTATTAACACGGAACTTTGTCGCTTTGTCCCTCATTTGACCATGTTAGAATGGCTTCACAGATAATTACTATGCACAAATCATCATTCTGTCATAATAAGGATATACTGTAGTTATTAACAAGAAACTTTGTCGCTTTGTCCCCCATCTTCACCGCGGAAAATGTCAAGTAATCATTCAAATACGAATGCACTGCACACATTTCTATCATATCTTAGTCTTTTCTTTTCCCTTTAACTCCCATACCTCGCGCGAGCCGAGTTGGGCCTACTATGATTAACGCTAACCTTTGGTCACAAAATAGTCATAATAATTGCCGGTTCAAACATACGAAAGGTACAGAGTAAAAAGGGGGAAAATACAAATTTCAGCTGATACTTAGTAAGTCTGTCATCGGTCAGACAATCCCGAGACCATTTTAATGTACTTTATATTATGGTTAAAAGAAGTCTGTCATATTTAAATTAATTAAAAAAAAGTATTTTCTGAGGTCTTTATGGCATTTGAGATATACCAGTTGTTATCCAGGAAAATTAGAGTATTGTATGTGGTGTGACTTCCCCGCTTTCCCCTGTACTCTACATATCCTTTACTAATGTTCTTTGATCGAGGGAAATAAACTTACTTGACACGAGAGAACATTTTGTTGTTGTTGTTGCTACCGTTAATTCGCATTTAAAAAGTCATATGATCAATTTGCCGAGAAGATTTTTATCTATTTTTATTTTGCGTATGTATTATTATTTCAAAATTTATAGAATATTGCTGCAGTTGAAACATAAGAGTTTAATTTTCTTCCTACATATGGTGATATCACCATCACCAGTTTTTTTTAGCGTCGTGTGTTACTACCCGTTCAGGTTATACGCCTATGTACTAGTTACGCTAATCTTAAATCTAGTACAAACACAATATCCAGCCCCAGGCCGTTAATTCATCGCTGTGAAAGGGTAAACCCACATTTCACCAATGAACAATTTTTCAGCCATGCCGGGAATCGAACCCGGAACACTTAGATCCGTAGGCCGACGCGCTACCGACTGAGCTAAGGCGTTGAACATCAAAACATCTGGAATATATGTCGTGAGTAAATGAAGAGAAACATTTGTCATTAAATTCCAGGACACATATTCAACAACTTTTGATATCACCACGTGAATAAAATTAAACTCTATGTTTCTACCGGATAAATATTTGATTTCTTTTGACAAAATATTTTTATAGAAAATTTGCAAACACACTTACCCTTTTTTGCGTCTCCTACACTCCTGAGAATTCGTTTCGCGAAATTTCGGTCTGTTTACTCATTGTACTTGTTCGTCGATGAAACGGGGAACTCGGAGTTCGAATCCTAGCTAGAAACATTTGGCGGAGGGTAGTTGTTATACCATCATATCTTTATGATAATGCGGGTGCACATCTTCCAATAGCCCTTCCCTTCTCCTACCCATGCGATTAAGTCATTAATAACTCTTTTGTGATAAAAAAATACATTAAATAAATAAATAAGGATAGTTCTAGCAATAGCCGCCATAGCTGCGGTGTCAAGGAGTGGTGAAAGGGCTAGGAGGGAGGGCAGGGGGGAGACGGCGCGTATACAGAGGCGCACATCAGCCACCGCCCGCACGGCGCACTCGCGTCACGACGCTCCCTCCCACTATCCCCTCACCTATCTCCCACTCATATTATATTGTAGTTCCGAAATGAGTTTTACATGTTGACTCTAGCCCGAGGCGGCAAGCCGCCAAATACCCCTACCGCCCCAACCCCTCTCAAAAAGTTGCGCCAACATACAGAACATACCCACTCCCTCCTTCCTCCCTTCAAAGCCTTGTTGGCCAATAAAATGTTATTGGGACGAGGGAAAAAGGGAGTGGGGTGACTGTTTCCAACAAACGTATGAAAGGTCCTGGTCGAACTTGTGAATATACAGATTAATTTTCATAAAAAGGTCTTCTGGAAAATACAATATTTTTTATAGTCCACATTGATAACATTTTACTATATTATTAGTATTATTTATAAGTATTGATATAATTTTTCAAAAGTGACAGCTACAGATTACATGACTTGACGTATGATTATTTTAAAGTAGATCAGATAGTTTTTCTAGGCGTCAGATAAGACCGTTTATATTAAAATTGGTCTGTAGCAGCTAATGGCTCAGTGGTTAGATGCATCTTTTACCTGTCAGGAGGACCCTTGATCGATAACGTAAGTTATTAAGATTTAAACATGAGTTCGACGTATTATTATGTGTTCTGTCTTTCGACAGGTTCAATGTCTTGTCCAAATTGAGTCCTTCAGCATGTCCTCTAAGCAGCTTTCATTTTTTAATTTTTAAACCTGCTTCAGTGGCCGCATTGTCTAAGGCATCACTCTACTGTTAGACTAGGCTGCCAATGACAGGGAGATCAGGAGGTTACTCCCAAACGGTTTTCCATTCTCCTTCCACGCAAATGTTGGTACACTTCAATTCAACCTTCCTCATCTCTAGCTCATTAGCGTAATTAGTAAATAGCCTGTGGTGCCAAACAAATGCTTTTTTTAAGACTCTGAAACTTAATATTCTTTCCTTGTTTGAGGTCATCTTTCAGTTTAATTCTTGGACTTCCTGGACCCTTTTCCCCTTACACTTTGCCTTCAATGATCTCACTAATTCGGGGATCATGATTAACTTAACGTAAATAAACTAGTGTGTGATCAGGATTCATGTAATTTTACAACTCGAGCAAAACACAGCACTATGAATTTGGATTTTTTTGAAGAAAAAAAAAAGAGTATATATATATATATACTATATAACTAAACTAAACTAAAATGGAACCCAAGCATTTAAGGCCAATTAGGCTTCAAGTGGTTATAAAAGGAGCTTTACTGAATTTACAAAATTAAGTGCAACAAGAGTCTACGACGTTTAAAAGTTAATGAGACGCGGGCAAACTATAGCGAAGAAGTCGTCTGCATTCCATAAACATTAATTAAGAGTTGTCCAAAGGAGACATTTTATATTACGTGAACGCTAAATGAAGGCCAACACGTGTTAGTCAGCCAATAATGTTTCGAGCAACAGGGATATTTAGTACTTTTTTTTTTTTTTACGATATGAGCAACAAATCGTTTGTAAGAGTATAGGAAACCGGTGGTTTAAATTACTTTATAATATCCAAACATAAATTAATATTAATAAATGCCTGGGCATAGTTGGAACTTTAAATACAGGGCCCTCGAAAACTTGTCTCCGGGTTTCAATTGACTTAAGATATCTTCAGAAATATTTGACCGATTTACGTGATTTGTAATATATCTGTACAGTTGAACAAATAAGACCATTACTTTGTTCAATACTAACGCTGAAATCATACTGTAACTATACAATCAGGGGCGTCTCTTGGGCTGTTGAAAGGAACTTTCCCCAATCCGTGGGCCTACATGTCAGGATGACGGGGAGGCAGAGGCAAATAATTGTGAGCTTCGTTTTGATCCTGTTTATTAAAATAGATTAGTTACTATATGAGTGTATAAATGTGATGCAGGTTTTAGAACAGGTTGAAAGAGTTTAGGGAAAGTTCCTCGTTCTATTAATGCCCCTACTCATCAGTTCCGAGCCCAGATTTATTTCTGGTGTTAAGAGTCTAACCTGGCGTCAAACACCCGACCGTCCAGTAATGAACCATCGTTATATAACTTACACTTTTCAATATGGTTTGGGGCTTCCTCCTACGTATTGAACAGGAACTCAAGCTATAGGAAGTTTTCACCACAAGTTACTGTAGCTCGGTAGCTGAGTATGTAGAGAACATAACTAGCGTCCTTCCCGGATCCCCTCCCCTGAAAAGGTCTAAAAACTCTCTTTTACATACCAAATAAAGAGGGGTGTTTCCCCTGGTATACTGGTTTTGTCAGTATTTTATGTTATGCTAATTGGCAAAACAATCTGTTTTTTTGAAAATATGACCTGGTACGCGTGCCTAACTGCTGCTTTAGAATAATTGACGGTACGATTACTTAGGTATACGTCATCCTTTGCATGCTCTAGTGAATCTAGACTACAAAGGCTACAATATACTACAATATACTGATAGAAGGTACAAGCAAATGGACGGAAGTCTATGAATACCTACAAAATTTGGACTTGTCTTGATTTTTGTAAAATTCCTGTCTAGGTGGTATCTTTTATTACAAAAAAAAAAACCTGCTATTTAAGGCCGCATTACGTAGCATGTTGCAACGCAATGAAAACTCAAACGTATTACTATGGATATTTGTCAATTTTTAAAATCTCTATTACAGTAGTTATAATAATAGTAAGGATTGGATCACCGCTTTAAATGGAGCAAAATTCTAAGGGGTCGTCCTTAAATTAAGTAACGCTTTTCTCTCCTTGATTTTTGATCTTCCCCTTTCCTCACATAAGAGTTCGTAAGATTTTCCGTCAACAACACCCACCCCTCTTTCCTCTATCCAACGTATTTTTTTATTTTAATGATTTGGTAAATTACATTATTTTAATCATTTAATTATTTTTAAACTAAAATGATGGGTAGTAAAAGAGTGATATTAAATTTTAAAATACTGTAATTGCAGTAAAATTAAGTGTAGCACATCTTTAGTAAAATGAAATATGAGTGAAATTTTATAATTAATAAATATTTTATTTTCTGACAAAAATAATTTTTTTTTTTCTCAACGTAGACACTGATTAAAAATCTTGGGTTCGGAAAACAACCTTTTCCCCCCTGCATAAGAAAACGTAAGAAAATAAAAAAGCACCCTCAAAAAATATAAGGACGGCTCCTAAGAACAATAAAACGTTTCAATGATGTAAAGAGATTTTATATCTGTAAGGAAAAAAACAACTTCATACATTATATTTTTTCCCTTCATTTATTTGAGGTATATTTTAACGTGCACTTCCTGGACCGACTTATTATAATTACACACGACTTAGAAACTAAAGTAAATATAGAACAAACACAACGATCCGCCCCCCGGCCCTTAATTCATCACTGTGAAGGGGTAAGCTCACATTTCACCAATTATGTATTTTTCGGCCATTCAAGGAATCGAACCCAGGACCCTTAACTCAGTAGGCAGACACACTACTGACCGAGTTAAGGTGTCAGACTACGATGTGTAAAATTAATGATAATAGTTGTGATGATGTAATATGTTTACTAATTTGTTTTGCTTTAGTAAACATTTAACATTGGCATTTATACATATTAAAACTTAAAAACTGTATTCTTATTTGTAAACTTTTTTATTTAAATATATTATTACAATTCAGAATTATTTCTGGAACATAAACAATTCTAGTCAAAACTCTGTAAATTTGAATACTATATTGAAACTTTTTGATTTTTATTAAATCTGTTAAAATATTAGTTATTACCTAACCAACTCCAGCAATTAACGTAGTCAAAGAAGTTTATTCACTTTGTCTTAGCGTGCGTTCGTTTTGTCAGTACCATCTAGTAGAGGAAGTAAGAACCTTTGAACTGTTTGCAAGTCATTTATAATTCAAACGGTAGATGGCAGGATATGTCATCATTGGTCAAGACCAGGGGGTGGTAACGACAATGTAGACTTCCGTCCTCTTTTAAACGACATAAAAAATATTTGTTAATTTTATCTATAAAAATATGTACTCTACAACAAAAATCAAAATGTATAGTAAATATATACCAATCAGCAGCCTCAGCAGAGTTGCTGTTTTGGGATTTCTTAGAAATGAGGCAGGATATTGTGTGATTCTAAAATATTGTGTTTTAAAAAAAATATTGTATCATATTTTTTCACTTAAATATTTCAGGAGATGGTGCAATTCAGAAGTTGCCGAGTTCCAGGGTGTCCCAACAAAGGTTGGGCAAAAGGAAAAAAGTTATCTTTTTTTAGATTCCCTTCAGATGAAATCAGGTAATATAAAAATAGGATTACTTACAAAATTAAAGTTTATTTGCTTAGTATGTTTCATGGATTCAAAGACAACAGTAAAACATTAAAGCTAAAATGGGCCTACTCACCGGCATAAATAAATAAATTAGGATGGGTTGGCCAATTTCAATAAATAGGCTTGTTTCTAAATAATTTATTATACTTGTTTGGCCTTGACATAATTATATCTCACCTTAACTTTACAAATAATTTTAAGTGAAACTACCCGCCTCGGTGGCGTAGTTGGCTAACGCGCTAGTCGTGTTGAGCTCGACCGCCGAGGACGGGGAGATCGAGGTTCGAATCTCGGTCGGGTGAACTGGGGGTGGTTTTTCCTAAATGGTTTTCCACTCTCCCTCC
>JAVRXN010000009.1:91943894-92023894 GCA_033556935.1 Timema podura
GGTGTGAAGGGAGGAAAATGTTTTGAACATGGAGAAGAAAAATAACCTATTTTTTTATGCATTCAATCTTAGCCATTTAAATTTGGTTGTTTAAACTTAGTAATATTTAGGCCCAATCTTACAATGTCTCGTTAAAGTCCTCGTAACTTAATCGTTCGTAAAGTCTAACCCTTGGTTAATATGACGCTGCGTTTTACAATACTATTTTGATGTGTTCGCCAAGCTACGGACGGGTGCCCCATTAGTTCTTATCACTTTCACTAAGCTTCTCGGAGTACTAGATTTATTACAAAGCTTTTGATTGGCTTAATTTAAACCAATAGATTTGAAGTTACTATTTAAATGTTTGTGAAGTTATGGCGTTGTTAGGAAAGTATAATACATGTTTATGTTGTTGTTTATAACACTTCATGTTATACAATAATAATATTCATACATGTAAAGCGTATAACCCGAACGGATAGTAAGACGCGGTGCTAAAAAAATAATAATAAACATACATATAAGTTTATAATATATCATGCTTTTTTCTGTGCAAATAAAGATGGGTATACTTCCTCTGTTTATTTTAAACAGGCGTGTATTTTAACGCTTTATTGGATCTTAAGATCAAAATTTAATTTTTAGAAATCTTCGGGAATAAGTCGTTTATAGTTTGATGGTGGACGGATGGTACACAAGATGTGCTCATAATGGATCACTTAGCGCTTTGTGTTAGTTTTGTGAAGCATGTCAAAGTATACTTAAGTTTGTTGCAATTAATAGTAGTAGATGCTTCTAGCGGTAAATAAATTGTATTAATTTCTTTAGTCATATATTAACAAATTAAAAATTCAAATTGCAAATATTTTCGCATGTTCATTTAATGGAGTGGGTAGCATGAAGGTAATGGCATTCAAGTCTATTTAAATATCAAAAATTCCTCCCTGATCTATACACATTGTATTGATCATGTCTTCAATATAATAATAGCTGATTCCACCCCTAATTGTAATATAGACGTAAATTTATTTGGATTAGTCGAGGCATCTTCCGGTAGTAACTCCCATTAAAAAAATGATAGTGTGAAAACCTTATACTAAAGGGTGACACTCCGCACAGTCGTTTATAAATTGTGTAGCTTAAAAAGATAGCCAAGTGTTAGTGTAGTAAACATAAGGCTCTTACTTCTATAATGGATATTAAAGAAACTGAGAGTGAATCCAATAAATTCGTAACAATTGTTTCTTCTTACTTTCTCTCGAACACTTGAAGAGAGAAGTATTATGATCATCAAAAATAGATCTTGAGATATTGATAAAAAAAAGTCAACATTCCATGACATCCTGAAACTGAAAATGTTTTCGCAATGCTGACTGTCTCAGCCTAGACCTGAAAACATTTTAATGATCGAGCTAAAACATTGTATCTAGGGTTTTCATGAAGCTACCCCGAGGATTATTTTTTTAATAATTAGACTTCTAACCTAAAAATTAAGGGTAGTTTTAAAAAGAAAAAAAAAAATATTTTTTTAAATCCGATAAAACTATTTTGATTAAGATTTGTATCTAGGCACTGTTTGACATTAAAAAAAAAAGACAGTTCTCACTTTTCCATGAAAATGACTTTGAGGGCACTTTACTTTCTCAGAAACATATAATTTTGAACATATCCCCACAGCTATTTGAGACACAAAAGAACTTATCATTGATAAGTTGTATTGCTAGTAAAAATAAAAATATTTTATTTGAAATATTTTTTTATGAAATCAATAATTTCTAAGAATCAAATAGCTGAAACCATTATGTATGCTTTGTAGTAAGGAATTCTCCATCTAGATATCATATTCTGAAAATTGAAAAATGACGCTTAAACACCGGAATCGAACCCGGGACCTTGGGCTTAGTACGTCAATGTTCTAACCACTGAACTATCCAGGAATTGTCCAGTGTTTAGGCTAATTCTTCACTCATAATTTAAGGTAGAGTCTATGATGGACGTGCGGCAATCGTTGGCTACAAGTGTGTGATTTTATTAAGATCATGAGGTATCATAACATAACATGGTGTTCGTCTTCCAATTATGCATCGAGGAGTGGTTAAATTCCTTTAAGTTGAGTGTGAGAGCTCGGATATTGTTGATATGGTTATTAAATATTTATATTAATAAACCATACTTGGTTTGTCTGTCTGTCATGAGCATTGCGTGATATATACTTCATGCAGAGCTCTGAAAAATTTTAATTAATAACCCACATGAACGAATGTGTGCACCGAGAGGCCGGAATTTTACCATTTTGATTAATTTTCTTTTCTTTCTTTACTGGTTGGAAGCAATAAAATTAAGAGTTTTTTCTATTTTATTGTGGCGAAAAATAAATCATTGGCCGGGGTAACGCTGGATACTTTTGGTAGTAATTAATATTATGTCAGTTTATTTATATTATTATTGTTAATTTGATTATTAATTCCTTTAACTCCTGATCTGGAGAATAGGGCTGCAAAGCCGTAGAAAGACTCGGACCCCCAGCACCCAGTGTCGCTGCATCCAGATGTGTTGATCCAAACCACTCGGCTATATTTCTGAACCGTTCCTCCATGGCTGCCATCGAGTGTTGGAGGGTCTAGAGTTGTGTTGATATGTTGCTGTCCTTCGTCAGCTTCGGGTTTCAGTGTGTGTAAGTTGTTCATGGTGCTTGTGTGGCAAGTCTGGTAAGGTATCAGAAGTTTGGTTAAGGTAGTAGTTCTGGTGTGGCAAGCCTTGATGGAGATGGGAAGCTGCTTCTGGTTCCTGTGTCTGATTTCTCCGGTGTCTCATCAGTAGCAGTGCCACCACTAAAGCCCTTCTACATCCGAGCTCGCACCCTGTTTAAGAACCTCGGAGAAGGTATCCTGTTGCCACGACCCCTCGACGCACAGAGGCATTTCCAATCAACACGAGCCTCACCACGCATGACAACTATCATCAAGGACTGGCTAGAATCAGGATTCATCACAAGAACAGACTGAGTGGATGCCTTCCCTCTATTTATTATCCCAAAAATAAATAGAGGCATAAGGGTCATTCACGACTTTTCAAGCTAGACCGATTACATCTCAACCCCTTCCTTCAGCCTTAACACCGCAGAAGCAGCGCTACGAGAGATCCCGGCGAATTCATGGCTTCTGAAAACCGATCTGAAGTGCGGATTCTACCAGATACCACTATCAACTGACACCACCAAATTCGCCGGGACAAAATACTGTTTCACTCGTCTCCCGATGGGCCACGCCTTGGCCCCATATCATCTGCAATGCACCATGAAAGAGGCAACACGGGCGATCCAATACTGGCTACCAGGAGTTTCTACCATCACATACAAAGAATACCTGTTATTTCATGCAGATAACTCCGTGGTTCTACTAGCAGTCATCTCTATGCTCCAAGAGAGAGGCCTTACATTGAACCTAGAAAAGTCAGTCACAACACCATCGCAGCACCTGGAATACCTTGGGCTTCTGGTTGACAGCAACTCAACATCACCCCGGCAGCATCAGCAAAGGTCCAAAGACTTCTACACCAGGTACCACAGCTCGGCCAGTCCGACAGACAGCGAGTAGCAGGCTTCATCTCATGGATCGCCTACAACTTGCAGTGGCCTGCCTACGCCACCACCCAGGTTTTTCGCGGACCAGGAAAATGATGCCTGCGCTTCCTCCAAAACCAACCCTGGACAACCTGCATATGGCGACCACTCTCCAATAACTTCAAATTGGTGTTCTCGGACGCCACTCCACATTCTATGGCTGGATTTACAGTCTCACCACCCAACACATGGGTCGGATACATCGCAGAATTCACCGAGATAAACAAGGCCGAATTGGTTGCAGCCTTACTGACACTCCACTGGATCCACCTCAAGCACTCATCACATGGCATCGGACTTGGCACAGATAATACCACTGTACTAAACTGCCTACTAACAGGAAAAGGATGGTGCTTCCAAACTCCAGACTCCGCAGCTTACACGCCAAGATATTCCATAGATTCCGAGATACCAACGTGAACGTATTCTTGGGCGTTTAACATGGAATAGGATGCAATAGTTTCGTTAAACACATTTTGAGGAAAAGATTTTTGATAGTTTAAAAAAATTAATTGAGTGATTTGCCTGCACTTAGGTGACTCTTAAAATCAAATCTATCCTTAATTTGGGTTTGAATAGTGTCACAAAGTTCTTTTGCAGCAGTATTTCTATACTATATCCACCAGTGGATGAAGTTTTCTTTCTTTTTTCCTTGGGTTCTTCAACCTCGTCGGTACCATTTCTAATTTTTAAAATTTGTATCTCAAATTATTCTATAGCTTTCTCCAAATATAAGCTATCAATATCACGCACTTGAGTTTAATTTAAAAAAAAGTCTACTTGTGGCATAATTAAATTAAATTGTATCAGCTAATACATGAATTCTGAAGTATTTAAGTGGTTCAGTAGGCCACTTGCTTCATTTAGGCCCAATCTTACAATGTCACGTTATTCTATTCGTTAGGGCTTAACATAAGGTTGAGTGATAACAACCACTACTTTTGATTTTACGATGTTTGGTTAGCGCTAATGTTCATGTAAAAGTGCTCGTAAAGTTAACGTGAGGTCTACCTTCCGGTTAGCAAACATAACGTCTACATTAACAACGTTAAACACTCCGCCATATTGTTTTCAAGGCAACTGTTAGTATTAAAGTTGGGTTACATTAATTTGTATTATGAAATGGGTGATTTATTGTTTGATTATGATGACTTTGAAAATGAGTTTCAAGCTCTAAGGAACCCAAGACTTTAAAGACCGAAGAGATACAGTAATTGGAACGAAAGAATTTCTAAAATTTTTAACGAGGAAGAATCATTTTACGTTTAAGTTTGTACAAAAATAAAGTTTTGGAAATTATTGAAGTGAATGGACACCAATTAGAATAGTTTATTTTAAATCGTTTGTTTATATTTTTATATTAATTCAATTAGCAAAATTTCCTCTTCTTTGCTAAAATTTAAATGGAAGGCATCTGTTCGTAATTTGACGAGCACATAAAAAATAGTATTGTAATACACAACGCCAAGTTTAACCAACGGTTAGACTTTACGAACAGTTAAGCTACGAGGACTTTGAAGAGAGATTGTAAGATTGGCCCTTAGTGTTTTCGAATCTACTTCATCAGTGTCTATGATTTTTTAAAGCACTCCTTAAATGAGTCTTTGTAGTCAAATAAAGTATTGATTGTTCTGCTTTTAAAATTCATACATTTGATTCTTTCAAATGCAATGCAAGAGCAGAATCTAGCTCGGTTGCAAAATCAATTAAACCTAAGTAAATACCACGATTATCAGAAGTAACCCTCTCATCATGACCACGTAAAGCTAATTCAAAAGCCCCACATAATTTAATACACATTATTAAGCGACGTAAAACGTATCTGTTTTTGTCAACGTTTTCGTTATTTTGATTTTGTTGAACATACGCACTACTTAATTGCTCCCGAATATCTATTTTGTCCACCACATTGTAGTCCACAGCGGCATTTAAATAATTTAATGATAGCTCATGCTTCTTAGCTCTTTCTGATAAATGTTTTAAATCAGAAAAACCAACTTTAATCCATGTAGAAGATTCTTCCTTAGAAAGCAAGCAAAAGAAACAAAATAATTTGTTAGTCACTTCACACCCGCACATCCACTCAAGGCCGTAGCCAGCCAATGATTTCAGGGGGGGTTTTGGTGGGCACATCCCCCATATTTATGGCGACATATCCCCTAACTGCCGGAGGCTAGGACAAATTCAAAATATTAAACAGTTCTAGAAGCTCTCTGAAGTGATTATATGGCAACACAACCCCCTAATTTGTACATGTACCTTAATTATGATATTGTTTGAACCATAAATAAATCCATATATTTTTTGTTCATAACATTTCGGGGGGGGGGGGGGGGGTTTGAACCCCCAAAAAAAACCCTTGACTACGGCCTTGCATCCACTTATATTTATCATAAATGTTTTTATTAAAATGTCTATGATAGGTACGTGATTTATTCGAGGAAGAACAGTCTATATTTAAAATTGGCATTGGCCTGCCTTTATTCTTAACTAAAAGCTTTTCATCAAAACTAATGTTATTATGAATAATGTACTGCACAGGATTAATTCCGGAATTCATTTTTTCAACACTCGAATCGTTGAACGAAGAACGATAAGAAATTAGTCTACAGCTATAAACATTCGCGTGCGATTGACTAGTGACAAAACACGGTGGTTAACTGTTCTTCGGGGACATTGATCTCTATACTATAACTGGATGGACATCTGTGGCTGAAATTTTCGAGCTGTCGTCTGCATACAATTGGGTAACAGAGAAAGAAACTTTCGGGTATCTCTTTCTCTCTTTCACCATACAAGGCAATGTGGCATTTTGACATCGTTCATTAATTTGATTGAATATATGAGATACATCAATGTGAGAGTAGTTAAATTAAATAAATATGTTAGTTAAAGCTTTGAAGAGCATATAAAAGTTCAAAACTGGTTAGTTTTTTCTTTAAATAAGTTGGTGTAGCCTAATATGTACGATGATTTTTGAAGGAAGCTTACTTTTAAGGCTTTATCTCGTACCAGAATCCTACCCTATATTTGTGTCTAGTTAGGATAAAAGACCTTCCAGAAGGAAATTTCTACTTCTGTTTTAAATTGCCGTTCATCCTACCAAAATATTATATATATGATAGTATTCTGGTACGAAATAAAGCCTTACAGATTGGAATTATTACTAAAATCAGGGTTTATAAGATACTGTACTTCCTACAAGCCAATATCCTAAATTATCATTTGAACGTAAGACTTCTACACAAAGTGTGTCATTCAAACAAATGTAATACAGTTTTTAGCTAACTTGTTTCATTATAGTTATCGAAATGTCAACATAATATGGTTTCTGAAAGATATGAGCCAACTTAAAAAAACAGGTATTATTACAATAATACTTTCCACAAGCCTATAACCTAAGTGATAGTTTGAATGCATGGCAACTATTCAAAGTTTGTCATTCAAACAAATGTAATCAATTTTTAAGATACCTTGTTCATTATATTTATCGAACTTTCAATAAAATATGGTTTCTGAAACCAATATACACGCTAATAACCAACTTTAAATATAAGTGTTGTCGTGGCAGACTGTAAACAACATTGATGATTACTAATAAAAATTGAAATATCTAAGGTTTTATTCGTATTTGTACAGTATTACCTGTAAAACTGGATTGTATATCCTTTAATGTAAATGTTTATTCAGGAAAGTATGGTATAATACTTCACTATTTTCAAACAATAACACTTTTATTCATCAGAGACATGTTTTCGCATAAGAACATTTAAAGAAACCGTTAAATCTCCCCCCCCCCTCAGTGTAGCAGACGATACACTTGAGCGTCACGCTTTTGTCCTTGGAATGTGCATGTGTATGTCCATCCAGTTATACTATAGAGATCAATGTTCGGGGATGGCCCGAAAATGTGAAGCTTGACCTTGAACGGACTTACAAGTATTCGGCTACTTTACAGTGGATGGGAATGCGAGCAGCAAGAGTAAAAACATGTCCTTTCTACGGCCGGTATTACACTATTCTATTTTTCTTTGATCAAAGAAATAACACATATTTCTTTGATCAAATATAATTTATGATAAAATATTTGATGACGTCTTTGATAAAAGATGTGTTATAACACATCAATTTTTTTCAAAGTTTCTATAATTACAGTATTGTGTTATTTCTAAAATGAGCTCGAATGGTTTAGTTTTATGTGCAGCGGCTGTGAGTGAGAATGTGATAATCTCGTTGCTGTTAAAATGAAAATAAAACCTGCGAAACATAAATAAAAATTAATAAAAAATAAACAATTACGTCCATCACTCCCACACCCACTTAATCAATTTGTACAAAAATATTATCCAACTTTCCTCTCGTTTCTCTTAATAATTTGTAAGCATTTAAAAAAATTACAAAGCTATCCACTGACAAAGCAATCCCAAATTTTTCTAAACCATTAAAGCGATTATGTTGTTAGTCTATTTTTTTAAGTCTTAATATTGAATTTGATACTTAGGTGTTTTTTATTTATAAATAATTATTAAAATATTTCATTTAAACTATTACATTTTTAAACACTAAAAATACATTTGGTTGAAAAGTGCCCCTAGGATATTTGCGCTCTATATTCATTTCTATTATTAAGTGTCTCTCGCGCCCAGGTTAATCTTTCAGTTGCCATTTTTCTTCTCCTCCAGTGACGTGCATCCCTACTTCAGACAAGACACCTCTATCTCCAAGCTTCTACTCACAGAAGACCTGTTCTGAGCATACCGTCCCTTCCTATCCTTTCTCTTGTCCGCCTTGACTTGGGAAACATTCAATACTTTGCCCCGATCGGGAAGATAGTTGCTTCGTTTGGAGGTTTTCGCTCAGCAATTTTAAATGTCATAATTATTTTAAGAAAAACTAGAAAAAGGTTTATTATGATTCTAATATTTCCCTTGTTTATATAGCTTGGTGTTTAGGTGGGAGGGCACGTTCCCTTGCGCCCTTTAGGACGGCCGCCACTGTTTGTTAGCAAATGTAATTTTTTTTTCCTGCGGTGACTAGATGCCTTTGTGTGCCACTAGGGGCATGCTTGCCGTGGGTTGGTTATCTCATCTCTACTTGATAGATAAGTCCTCTCTCGAATGATGATACTAACGTTATTTTAGTATAAACGCTATACCTAAAATCTATTAATTGTCAAGAAAATCACTATAGCAATATATATATAAATTTAAATAAAAATTTAAGAATATATAATTTGTATACTAATGTTGGTACACCCGATACTACGCCTGTCTTGAAATACCATGTGTATTTGTTATTGTTTGTATTGACATAGAAGCAAAAAAATGTTTTTAAAGTTTCTTATTTTAACTGCAATTTCTGCTACTTTAATTATTTATTTTCAAAAACCCATATTTATTGAGATAAATAAATACATTTCAATAGAGCGTTTTCAAACAATAGTAGATAATGTCCGCAGTACCTTTATCTGGATAGGAACATTGGGGGGTCACTTAGGTCATACTATAACATTTAGAAAGCCTTCTAAGCTTAAACATAGTAGGTTGTTTTCCGTTAATGATTTGAGTAAATACAATGGCATAGAAGGAAGTAAAGGTCTGTACTTATCAATCCTGGGTAAAGTTTATGATGTTAAGAAAGGAAAACAGCACTATGGACCTGGTGGAAGTTATCACTCATTTGCAGGTAAGGCAAATATACTAATTCTTTCATACTAGGTGATATTTTTTTAGCACTTTCAGAGTTCTGTAGTATGTTTTATCGGCGTACAAACCAAATTTAAAGTGTGACTATTTTTATTTTATAAAAAAAATGTCTAAACAAATTTTGGTAGGCCTAGTCTTACATTTGATTAAATGTTATTTTTTCAAATAATCTAGATTTTTGCATCCTTAGTAAGTTTTTTTTAACAAGCCTTGGTGTGCAGACAAACGTAATAAAAATAAACTATCTGGCGTTTAGGTGTTTGGTTATCAGTTCATTGTAAAGTTTGTGGGACTACTTGTTTTCTATAGCCTACTTTTCTTATGCTAGGTTTTAAAACAAAAAATATAATGCAGGCACTATATTTATTAATGATATTTGTTATCATTATATTAGGTACTATGTAGTTGTCAGTTTCAAATATGGTACCACTTTAAAACACAAGCTAATCTTTTACCAATTTATTTCCACTGAACTATTTAAAGGTATGTAGGAGTGTGGGCAAGATATCTCACCGAATGTCATTTTAAAATTTCCACAGCCATCAGGGAGTGCGGGGGGGGGGGGGGGGGGAGTTGTGGGCTACAACACCCAAATATTCCACCCCTTTCGGCACACCCATGCTAATATGTTATATTATTAGCACCGTGTCTTATTACCCATTCGGTTATACACATAATGTGTTATATAAAGGCCTATATATAAAAAAATAGGCCTAACTTGCTTTTTTTTTAAAACTAAATAACATTGTGTATTTCTAAAAGTTTCATTTGAAAAATAATAAACCATTATCATGTAAACTAAATGAATTTTATTTTATATAGTTATTACATTTTTTAAAACTAATTTACAGTAAAATAAATAACAAAAAATTGATAGTTTTGGAATATAACTCAGGCCCAGTTCTTTAATGAAGGAACGGCAAAACCAAGGAACCAAATTAACCTGGTCCTAATGCTTATCCTCTGCAGTTTAGCTCATTACTGCTACTGCACCAATTATGAATTAAAAATTATAAGGGTTGCTAAAGGCCTGATCCAAACCAATATTGTATTACCCTACTCTTTACTATTTGGTGTGTAGGCATAAAATAAAAATAAAAAAGTAGACAAAAGGCAGTTTAATATAAATATTTATATAGGCCTATTTAAATATTTGTTGTCCATCTCTTGTTTAAGGCATTATTTGCCACTACTATAAACTAAGTAATAATGACTGCTAAAAGGTCCATCCAATTGAATAGCTCATGTGTTTCAGGTAAAGATGCTAGTCGTGCATTTATAACTGGTGATTTCAATGAGACTGGATTGTCTGATGATGTTTTAGATCTCACACCACAAGAACTTAAGAGTATTATACATTGGACAGAATTCTACGCAAGAGACTACAAATATAAAGGTTATTATTACTTTACCACATATTAATTTTTTTAATCTTATGTAGATAGGTTTTCATTACTAAACCTCTTAAAATAAAAAAACCAGCATTAATTTTGGTAATATTTTTTTCCTCCTTTAAATTTAGACAGCACTTTACAAGAAAAGATAAATTTCACTTTGAAACATTCGCTTACTATAGGTAGCTTATAAAAGAAAATTTAAGATCATACTTTTTTTTAGTTTTAAATTTGAAATGTCTATAGTAAAAATAATGCTAGGATTGTTTTTATTCTTGCGCACTAAACAGCATTAATTTTGGTAATATTTTTTCACCTTTAAATTAGACAGCACTTTACAAGAAAAGATAAATTTCACTTTGAAACATTCGCTTACTATAAGTAGGAGGGATAGGTTATAAAAGAAAATTTAAGATCATACTTTTTTTAGTTTTTAAATTTGAAATATCTATAGTAAAAATAATCCTAGGATTGTTTTTATTCTTGTGCACTAAACAGATGAAATTATATATTTGATTTTCTAACAGGAAAATTGATTGGAAGATATTATGATGCTTATGGAAATCCTACCTCCTACCATAATGAAGTAATGAACAAGATAAAAACTGCCAAAAATAAGATGGTAGATGAAGAAAGTGAAAAGTTATCTTATCCACCTTGTAACTCTGAATGGAGTCAAGATTCGGGTACGCGAGTTTGGTGTTCAAGTTTAAGGTGAACTTATTTTAATTTTATTTTAACCACATTACATGCATCTGTGGTTGCGTGGTATAAAGCAGGGGTACTTAACTTTTTTTTCTTTCGGTACCTCCAGATATTTCTTTTCAACTTTGTACCTCGAAAGATGTTGGTACATTCTGCAAGTTATACAAATTCTCTAATAATCTAGGAGAGTGAGCGATAAAAAAAATTAGCGCTTCCTGATTGCATGTTCTTAAGTCCGAGTGTCTTATGGCCAACCCTGATTATATTCAGGGTCGTAATGGTTGTTGAGGTTATAGCTTTCTCTACTTTTTAAAGTGATTATAATTATTAAAGGAAGGTGCAAAATTCAAATCGAAATATAACTGGTTAAATTAATCAAAACCTTTAAGTTGCTGATTAGGTTGGGTTTTTTTTTAGTTACTCAACTCTTGACAGTTGCTTGCCGACTTAGTTTACTGTAACAGTCTTGTGTTTAAGCTAGCAAAACTGCTAGCATAACTAACATAATACCCATTGGGCTCAATGATTTTTTTGAAACATTTTAGGCATATTCGTATAATTATATAAGCAATTTTTAATACTTAAGTCAAGCACTTGGGGCTATTTGCTCCTCATCTTCTCTACATACAAATGCTGTTAAATTTCCTCTCAAAATTCTACTTTCCTCATTCCTACTTATCAACTGTTTCCAGCCTGTGGCCGGGTCACTTGAGTATCCTTCCTCCTTTAGTTGATTCCATTCTTCTCCTCTCACTCGCACCCTTTGTTATTTGCTTCTCCCATCTCTTTCTTGATCTCCCTTGTGGTCTTTTTCCCCACATACTTCATTTCCATTATTATCTTTGGTGTTCCCTCCTTTTCCATCCTCATTACACGCCCATGCCCATCTCAGTCTAGCTTCCTCTACTATCTCATGTATTCCCTGTACCTCCACTCTTGCCTGGATAACTCCATTCCTAATCCTCTTTATCCTTGTGAACAATGACTACATTAACATAATAAACTAATGTACTCGACCCAGTACTAAGACTGTGAGAAAATAAAAAATGGAAATATATTACATGGTAAAATAATGTTATTTTATGTATCACAACTATTTCAATAGCCTATTTGGGGCGAGGTCACCCTTGTAAACATAAACTTTATAGTATATTATGTATTCCACTAGGCATACATTTATTTACACTACTAAATAATTCACATTCTATCACTATTCTTTATTAATTAACTACAGTCAAATTTTCATAGGCAGGATCATATCTGACAGAAAAATTATTAGATATTCAGTTCACATATTCAAACATCAAGTCATGTTATCTGCAGCTGTCAATTTGGATAAATATTACTAATACTATAAAATTACACTAATAATATAAAAGCAAAATTAACATTTTTATTTTCTAAAAAAGTTCCTTCTTAACATAATTTTAATGTACGTAAATCTTTTATCTAACTTAAGGAAATAGCGAGAGTGAAGGAGGTGAATATAAGAAATGCACTAGCATTTGCCAGGAGATAAGTAATCCCACTGTAAAAATAAATTCTTCGCTTTTCCATTGTACTTGGGCAGTACTCAAACCCTGTCTTCTAGCACGATGCAACCAACCCTACCGGTTGCTATAGATTTTTTTGTTGTCAATAGTGGTGGTATCCAACGTGACTGGGTGGGAGTCCCCAGAATGTTATACGAACCAGGATCTGAGTCCCACCGATGTGCTTGTATCAAAGATCCTACCAACACACCTGTAAAGGGCAGACTTCAAGAATATAAAGACTGCCATCCCAAGGCTGCAAGTTGCAAAGTCCATTCCTAATGAGAGTTATTTTATAAGACTTATCTTTTTGTCCATAAAAATAAAATTGAACTACACCTTAAGTCTTGTGTCAACATAGTCTGTAAACTGCTGATTTGTATAGTTCCAATAAATTTAAAGAGCATCTACACAAACTGTGTATAACCAATGAGAAAGTTAAAAGACTCTTCGTCCTCTAAATATCTTTAAAAAAAATGGTCTACATCAAGGAGCCAGCAGATCGATACCTTAGCTAATCAATTCTTTAGTGCAAAAGAAACTAAGAAAACATTTTTTTTAAGAAAAGCATGCAGGATATTTCTTGAAATGCAGTCTTTTAAGTGCAATCACAATAATTTAAAACATGAGCTTAACTTTAAACTTATCGTTTGTATAATTTATAGTCTATCCAGCATAGGCATGGTGGTAACTAACCGCTAGCAAAAGTTTTTTTTCCCCCAAACATTTGTTGAAAGTCACTGATCCTAGGTGGAAATAATTATTTTCTTAGTAACAATAATACTTCCCTAAGGATTAGGGGCCTACTGTATGATTGGCTTTTTTGTAACTATTTGAAAGAACTTTTTTTTTAACAAGGTCATTATGTTTTTGGTTTCATGTTTGTGGCAAAAAGAGAAATTATAGTGCATGAAATTATATTTTTTTTATCACGTCTTACTACCCAATCGGGTTATACGCTTGTGTACTAATTATGCTAATGGGTTAGGGATAAGGAAGGTGAATTTAGAGGACATGTATACACATTTGCATGGAGATAGTGGGAAACAATGAGGAAAAACCACCCTCAATACACCCGACCGGGGTCGAACCACAATCTTCCCCTCATCAGCATTATAGTCTGTTGCAAGAGTAGTGAGTGCCTTTGACAGTGCGGCCACTGAAGCAGGTAATGATCAATTAAAACATATTGTTCGGATCAGTTCTGTCATGAGATTGTGATAATTCTCATTATCAGCACTTGGCAGTGAGCTTTGGTTCAACTGCTACACGCTGGATGTCTTAGGCTATATAAAAGACAATATCTGAGTGTTTTTTACTATGTTAAGCTGGTGAGACTGATTCTTTTTTTTTGTTACCAAGGAGATTAATTTTTATATTATAGTAGACTTGTTTTTTGTGTGTGACTTGGAAAATATAGTTAAATAAACCAACAAGATGGAATTACGTCTTTAGTAATTATTGGTCCTCCAAAACAAACAAAACCTGTATTATATTCACATGTGTATCGTTTTATAACTGGCCTGGCACCATAAATTATAAAATAAATAAATGTTTTTTTTAACTTAGAGAAAGAGCCATACAAAATATAAGTATAAAGTATTTTTATTTTGTAAATGCCTGCAAATGAATGCAGTCGAATATGGTTTATCTCGCATCAACCATCCTCATTTACACTGGTTCACCATCTTAATTTATGACGAGAACGAAGCCTTTTAGAAGTTCGCAGTTGTAAAGAAATTTTAAGTGAACTACAGATCAAAAAAAGAAACATCCAAATGGTTATTTTCATAAATTCTTGTTTCATTATGTGAAAATGCTTAAAAATTTTTAAAAACAAATGGTTTGTTGTGAAAGTTTTTACTGGCAAAAGTGTCAACTCAACATAGGGTCTCGCAGATCATAATATGGTTAGGCAAAGGGATACATTAGAGTAGATCTGGTAATGTTTGCTGCCTATCAGTTACCACCACTCCTACGCTGGATAGACCCTAACTTGAAAATGCAAAATAAATATAATTATATACCAATATTCTAGATTCAAACAAAGCAAATATTGTACTTTTAATGCTTTCATGGTCTTATGAATATCTGGGTTTATTTATAACAAGAATATAGCTAATCATAGATACAAAATGTTTCTGAAATATTTATAAATTTACAACCATTATTTCATTTTGTATATGTTTCCACAGTAAAGGAATTTTTGCTGCCATTGGTGCTTTCATTTAAATGCGCATTATGGTCACATATTTACTTAACAGCGATTGGTTCTCCATAGTTGTCACTATAGACTAGTCCTTAAATAAAATTAAAGTTGATTCAACTTCTACTGAGGGCCTCAGAGACTACAGCCTTTCGATTGGGACAATATGTACAGAGAATTCTGTTAATGTGGAATCAATCTCTTACAGATACAGACTATGTGGACAGGACTTTAGTTAGGGCAAAGTCATACCAAACAAACAAATATTTCAATAAACTGGTCATTTCCACAATGTTCATATATTTCACATAGAAATTGTGATTTTTTTTTAAACCCTTTCACAAACATTCACTGTATTTTGTATTGTCCATGCTATTAACGTTTATAAACTTTCATTCACCAGTACTAAATATGTTTTTAAATGTACAGCTCTCCAACTTTCTGTACTGCTAACATCATCTATCAGCATTACTTTGGAACTACCATGAAGTATGTACTGTGTTCTTGTATACATTTCTCGTCGAAATGATAGATCAAAATTCATTGCCATCATGCAACTGTTTACTATATAATACATTTTTCGGTCTTGTTTTCTTTGTGTTTTGTTCAAATGAATAGTTTAGAAGTTATTTATGCTCTCATTTATTTTTATAAATATGTTTTCACTAGTTACTTAGTTGAGACTGATATATATCGTAAAAATGGATGACAAATTAAGCAAAAATTTACTGCAATTCAAAGATTTTCCGATTTCTTCACAAACATGTATACAGGATATTTTCCTAATTTAGCAACAAAAGGGTTAATACAATTATTAATGCAAAATTGTTTCATTTATGAATGTGTTATATTGTCTCTACAAGGTTGTATGTTTTACTCACAGTTTATTGTTTTGATGGGATTTTCCTTTTTTGTTCAATCTTATGCACCTAGCGTCTTATTTATAATATTTGTTGTGCTTGGAATGGAAGTAGCTCAATGTAAACATATATTCTCAAAATAAATTATTTATCTATATCCAATATTTTTATTTATAAAGTTTGCCCTTGCCCTGTCTAATAATTATTACAAATGTCAAAATATGCATAGTTATGGACTTTAGGGCTATTTCTGTGATCAAAAATATATCAAAAACACAAGTTGTTTTGTGCTTTGAAAGATCTTTTGGCTGCCTAATAGAATATGTGCATTAAAATAAAGCTAATAAGTTATGGCTGTATCCTGATACAGACAGGGTTTATAGGATTGGCATTAAATAACAGTAAGCTATCTAATAGTTATACAAAGTTTACTAATACTTAAACTGCTAATAATAATAATTTATATAGTCTAAATCAGGTCCTGTGATCTGAAGAGCTGTCACTTTTTACAGCTATTAACGATACCGACAAAGTAAGATGTTATTAATATTGAGCGTACAAATATATTTAAACAGCACTTACGACCATGTTCTTACTGCATAAATTCTGCTTGAGGTTACTTATAGCTTAGTATGGAATTCACACATTTCATATCATCACTTCTCACAGTAAACAGACTTCACAATAATAAGCATGTGAAGTTTAGATAATTATTTCAGTGTCATATCACTCATTTGTATTAAAAAAATATTCACAATTTTTGTTAAGTATTCAAGATACAACATAATTTTTTATAAACTCTTATAGGCCTTTTGAATAGTTAGAAACTATTTTGTGCTGGTGACTTGTCATTGTAAATTAATTTTAGGATAGTAACAATCAGTCCCCACAATGTTAGTTTGGGAACAAACCCGATTTCCCAATATTAAATGTTTAGCCGATGTTTAAATGATCTAGACAAGCATCAGTATTCAAATCGAGTGTGTAGAAGGTAGTTTTTCCTAAATGATTTTACAATCTCTCCATAAAAATGTAGGTATATTTCCTCTAAAATTCTTGGTTCCCCATTTCTCATTAATTCCTAATTAGTGTGTGTACAAACCAAATGGGTACTTTGTCAGCAAAAAAATGTAGACAAAATGTGTTGAAAGATTGCCAACAACTCATTCTGTGAAATATAAACAAGCCAACAATCCAACACCTTAGCTCAGTCGGTAGCGTGTCTGTCAACTGAGTTAAGGGTCCCGGGTTCGATTCCCGGCATGTCCAAAAAATTTGTCATTGGTGAAATTTGAGTTTACCCTTTCATAGTGGTGAATTAACGGCTGGGGACTGGATGTTGTGCCTGTCCTAGTCTTAAGTTAGATTATAAGGCATATGAAGCTACGACAGGCCTAGCAAGCTGATAGTGGAAAATATATGGCTTGAATAATAAAAGTGACCCAGGCCACAGTCGGGAAACAGTAATGTGTGTAAAAAAGAGTCAAAATTAAAACAATAACTCACTGTGAACTTATATTGCAAGTCTTATCAGTTGTCTTACGCGAGACTCAAGTGCAGGCCAGGTTTTAATATAATGGCCTCGCCCCTATTCCTGCTTGCCCTTAAATGGACAAAAATATTTTGGATTTAAGTCTATCCAACAGCAATACCTCTATTTAGACACCTCAATTCTTGGTATATCTGCCCTCCAAGCCAAGGGAGCCCTGGTCCATTTTCTGGCATGGTCGAAACATTTATCTTATGGATGAAATTTGTGCTTTCCCTTTAATGGTTGTAAATTCATGGCTAAAGATTGACTGATGCATCTTAAAGAATTAAAATTATATGTTAATTAAGTATGTAAGTGGAATGTTTAGTGATTGGACCTTAACTTTAATACCTTGGGCAGTGCTGTGATATCTGTAATCTATGACATGGTAAAATATGTTGGTAATCATTGTGTTTGTGAGCAGTGAACTAGGAAGTTGTGTTTAAATTTAACGATTCATTGATGTCATGTTAACTAAAAAGTATAGCAGACTATGCTAAAAGAATCTATAAAGTTAAACTAATTTAGCAACATTACATTGGTGACGAGGATGGGATGGATCCAAATAACTTAGTTCGGCAATTTCAAGGTCGGCCATGGCTGGTTACATTGGACATCTTAGGGAATTTAATCCCACCGAGGACTGGGATATTTTCAAAAGGAAGTTGGCGAATTTTATTAAACTTAGTGGATTGGAAGCTAAAGAGTGTGAAACACTCCTCAGTTATCTAAACCAGGTTGCTTTTAAGTTGTTAATAGATTTGTGTGTGCCCGATACTCTTAAAAGTAAAAGGTATGTGGATTTGATAGCTTTGTTAAATGCACATTATTTACCTGTGGTTTCGGTTTTTAAGGAAAGATGTGAATTTTATAATGCATGTTGTGGGCCTAATGAATCAGTAGCAGATTGGGCCGCTAGAGTTCATTATTTGGCTGCCAGTTGCATGTTTGGAACACACCTAGATTTTGCACTTCTTGACAAATTTGGGATGGGTATACAAGACAAGAAAGTTAAAGAACACTTATTTACCGAGGACCCCTCCTAGTTAACCATTAGCAAAGCTAGAGAGATCGCTCAGCAGGCGAATGCTGCAAAAACATTTTTTGAAGATAAAAATGTTAAAAGGGAACCAGAAATTTTCAAAATGGCCACTAGTCAACGGGGCAAGAATAATCGCCCTCCCAAACAGAATTTTAATTCCTATTCTCTTTATGCTGTTTGCAGCTACACAAATCACTCAACACAGCAGTGCAGGTTTGGCAATTACGTTTTTCATATTTGTAAATGAAGATGAAGGGGGCACTTAAAAAGAATGTGTCCTTCAAAATTCAAGCAGGTCACCTCTAACCTCATGGAAACAGATGAAGGGGAGGTAGAGCAGGACACAATTTTTTTAACCTCAATCACTCTGATGCTGAGAGTTTACCATTCAGTATTGAGGTTACACTAAATGGTGTTCAAATGATTGGACACCTAGACACTGGGGCTACCTGCAGTGCTATGTCAAAAAGGTTGTACAAGAAACATTTTCAGAATGTACGAATTGTAAAGAAAAATGAGATGGTTGAATTCTATAGTGAAGACCTGCAAATAATTCCGTTAGGCAGATGTTCACTTCCAGTTGTTTTCAAAGGGCAGGTAAAACAGATAGATTTCCATGTAATACTTAATGGGGGCCCTCTTATCTTAGGGAGAGACTTCATAAATGTTTTTGGTTTCAAGTTTAGTCAAGTGAACCAATTAATGATGCCAAGTGTTGACCTCAAAAATAAAATGATTCAGATGTACCCAGAGGTGTTTACCGACAAATTAGGCAACTTTAATAAGGCAAAAATGTCCTTTAAGTTGAAGCCAGGGGCAAAACCAAAGTTTTTCAAACCCAGAAACATTCTATTTGCTTTAAAACCTAGAGTAGAGCTAGAACTTAAGAGGCTTCAAGATACAGGTGTTATATCTCCAATTAAGTATAGTAAATGGGGAACACCAATAGTACCTCTGGTTAAACCTGATAGCTCTGTTAGATTATGTGGTGACTACAAAATAACACTTAACCCATATTTAGAAGTAGACAAGCATCCCCTACCTCATGTAAATGACGTATTTTACTCAATGCAAGGGTCTACTACTTTTACCAAAATTGACCTCAAAAATGCCTTTCAACAGATGGAATTAACGGAGGAATCCAAAGAACTAGTTGCTATTAGTACCAATAAAGGTCTATTTTCAGGGTTATAGGAACATCCCTCATCTAACCACTGGGGCTACTCCAGCTGTGTTGATGATGGGTAGAGCTTTGCGAACACCAATGGATGTCATAAACAATAGAACGGATGGACAAAACCAAAGCATAGTGGAAATAAGGGCCCATTTATCCTATAAGCAAGGAATACAGCGAAGATACTCTGGAAGAAGGAAAACAAATTTTAATGTAAATGAAAGTGTTTTGGTCAAAGTTTTTAAATAAAACAAAGTTATTTGGGGAAAAATTATAATTCACAAGAGGTTGGGTGAAAGACTATACTTAGTGAAGTTAGGCTCAGTAGCTGTAGTGAAACGTCATTTGAGCCAAATGACTGTTGCATTACCTTGTAGCAGTCAGAATACATCAGCTCCCAAAGATTCCAGTTGGGCCATTCCATACCCGCCTGATTCTCCTATTCATAGGGGGGAACAGGACATCGGTACTGAGGATCACTCGGTATTGACCACACCCAGCCCTGTCATTGGTGATGGGTCAAGTCAAGACATGCAGGGGGACTCTTCATTGACATTAGGAGGTCCACAGCAGTCGAATCCAGAAGACAGGAACAGAGAGAAAGGAGCAAGACTACAGGAGGCTGCGGAAGAAAAACCGCGACGGTCCATTCGACCACCCAGGAGGCTCACATACTCACCATTCTAAGGGAAGATATTGTAATGTTAAGTGATTGGACCTTAACTCTAATACCTTGGGTAGTGCTGTAATATCTTTAATCTATGCCATGGTAAAATATATGTTGGTCATCATAGTATTTGTGAGCAGTGAACTAGGAAGTTGTGTTTAAATTTAACGATTCATTGGTGTCATGTTAACTAAAAAGTATAGCATTATTATTAGCACCGCGTCTTACTACCCGTTCGGGTTGTATGCACTTACGCTAATGTGCAATGGTAGGGTGATTGTGAGATGAAATGGAGGACCTACAGTTTAACGTGGGATCCAAACCACGGTGGAGGCCTGGCATTCCACACATTCACAAGTTGTGATTAATACACGTCTTGTCAGAGGTGAATAAAGGGTTTGGGTAAAAAGTATAGCAGACTATGCTAAAAGAATCTATAAAGTTAAACTAATTTAGCAACATTACAGTTTCAAGTTGTGTACCAATATCATTCGAATGAAAAAAAGTTAACGTTAAACACCCCTTTAATAGTGGTAATAATGACAACAGCAGTACCTTTTCTTTTGAAATTGGAATCTTGGTGGGCAAACTTTTAAGAAATGTATCAGTAATTTATTTATCAGCTTTTCAATATAGAATGGTCAGATAAGTAATTTAATATTTAAATGAAAATCATTCATTTAATATTTACTGTTAAAACACTTAAAAATACTTTGGCTACTTTTTAATATGTTTATGGGTTATACATTCATATTTTTAATTTTATACATTAAATAATTGACTACAAAAAAGGTACAAAAATATTATGATAAACATTAGGTTTCTTTCATCAATCCATTAAAAATAAAGTTTGAAATGTTACTATGAATAAAAAACTAAGATAGCTATGAATGCAAGAAAGCGATTGGATCTTTCTAAAATAGTTCCCTAGTTGAAGTTTCAAAATTTTAAAACTTAATTTTGACTTATTTAAAAAAATTACAATAGTGATTAATTTATTGAGCATTTGACAAATGAAGCAATAACACTTTCGCTATTGTCTGAAGTTGAAGGCATTATGGCATGTAATCGCGTTAAAAAAGCTTCCATGGACATACGTGGTTTCTTCTGCACTTTGTTCACTTTACTTCCAAAAATCTTCTTCAACTTCATCTTACGTTTTTTTATTTTTTGTTTTGTGCCAGAGTTAAACACTAATCGCCTTTGTTTGGCTGATCCAGAATATAGCATACCACCATTCTTTTCAGTCTTTGGTTCTTCGAAAATTGTCTCTAGCTTTTTAATGGTTGGTAACTGGAACTTCTGGTTAAGATAGTATCCAGCAATCTGATTCTCTGACAAATCCTCCAATTTTGTGGGTAGTAAATTGCACCTGCGTTTGGCTGGTTTTGGAGTCCCTGCAGCTTTGGCAACTTGGATTCTCTTCCTTAAGGTACGACAGGATACTGGAGTTTCATTCCTTGATGAACAAGAGATTATTTTACTCTCTGGAGTGGTAGGTATGACGACCTGCATTTTACTCTCAGGAGTGGTAGGTATGACGACCTGCATTTTACTCTCAGGAGTGGTAGGTATAACACACTGCATTTCATTTAATTCCAAAGAGGCCATGATAGCTGGTAGCTACAACATTAGCCACACCTGAAATTTAATACCAAAAGTATCTACATTAGGTCCGTTTTTATATTAATTTTAAATATGAAACATAAATAGCTCAATGTAAAAAGGAGTTTTAATTCACACGGATTTGTTAAAACAAAATATTTATTTAGGCCTACAGTAAAATAATTCCCAATGAGCAATGAAATAAAAAGTAATTTCAACAATTCCTCTCGAGGTTAAGATGTTACTTTGAAGTGGCTTAGTATCGATACTTACTCTATGGCATTAGGAATTCAAAAGTGCAGCCAATGCTACACTTACAAAAGTATGTCACTTATCCTTATCTTGAGATATTTCTCGCCAGTCCATCTCATTACACCCTATCGCTTTCAGTTCCATACTAATGTTATCCTTCCATCTGTGTCTATGTCTTATCAATGGTCTCTTCCCACTGGGTTCAGGCCTACCAGTGAATACCTTGAACACAGTTATAGTATTCATGCTGCATGCCCTGCCCACCATAATCGAAAAGACTTGATTATCCTAACAATGTATTATGAGTCCAGGGTATGGAGCTCATCATTGGGTAACCTCCTCCCTTCCGCAATATATGCATCTCTTTTTGGACCAAATCTCATCCTAAGCACCATCTTTATGAACACGCTAAACAAATAGGAATACCAGACCCAAGGATGTTTTATCACTTTTGGTAAATTTTGGTGGGTAGACAAAAGCATCACTGCTTGACCTGGAGTCAGGTGGCATTTTGGAGGGAACAACCACACCAGTCTTTGCATCAGTTTCTAGAGAGTTATACTAAACCAAGGAATACTAACCTGTCTAACGATAAAAAATATTTCTTATTAGTTTCTTCATGAACATTGTACATAAAATTATTTATTTTCTGCCAAAATATCAACTAACTTACACCATTCTAATATATTTCTTTGTGAAGTTCCCAGTTGGGACCAATATGTGTGATAGTTTGCTTTGTGAATTGTGTTAGGCCTGTTTCTTTAGAAAATCAAGCTGTTTTTAAACACGATAAAAGATCATTAAGTTAGGTATCCACCTATTTATTTAATTTCAAGAGTTGTGTTTGCTACAAATAGAGATATATGTGAGCATTGTCAGTTTTCACATCTTTATAAAAACGCTAACTTTAGTTTGGGATACAATTTGGCTAACTGATATCCTATTATTTTATTTTGTCGAAATATGTTAGCAACAAAAAAAAGTTTTATCCTATGTATAAATTGCCATAGTAATTTGTTTTTAAAATAAATAACATAAATTTAGTTTGAAAAAATACTATTTTTTTTCTATTTGATGGGTAGGCTACTGTCCTCAAAGTTACATATATCGTCAACCGAGAATGCACCTATTCTATCTCTATAGGGTAGTTGTTAAATTTGAGATATTTGGTGTTAACGTATATTTAGAATGCCCATGGTTCACCTGCGGTGAAATTGAGACTACTATATAATGTCTTAAGAGGATACAAACTCGAGTTGTCATATAGTAACATTGGTTTTATATACATGGTCAAACTTCAATGCTCTTTTATACAAAAGTGGAAAATTGGACATAGAGCACTTGTATTCTCATGTGACAATATGCTTACAATTCAGTGTATGCCTTTCACAACCAATTTGAGCCCAAACCCGCTTCGGTGGCTGCATAGTCTAATGCTCTATTCTCGTGTTATAACATAATGCCAATGACGGGGAGATTGAGGTTTGAATCTCGGTCAGGTGTCAGGTGGTTTTCCACTCTCCCTTCACACAAATGTGGATACACTTCCTCTAAATATAACCTTCTGAATCTCTAAAACAATTAAAGTAATTAGTACATAAGCATACAACCCGAACGAGTAGTAAGACGCAGTGCTGAAAAAAAATTAGCCCAAGTTAATCAAGGTACAGTAAGTAGTTAAATTTCAGAACATAGAAGGTCATTTTCACACTAACGTCAACCTGAAGGTAATTTTGGAATATAAACTGATACCAAAACCCTTATAGTATTTTGATATGAAAGTTTTGAAGTTAAAAAAACAAATATATATTATTTTAAGGCATTTTATCTGCATACTAATGAAGAGTTTAAAGAAGTACTCAATTCTACAGAAAAATATACATAAGTTTGAAACTTTATTGTTAAAAAAATGATCATTTCTAAAGTGTGGTTTTTTTTCTGGCCATGGCAAAGTTTATTACAAGTACTTTATTATGTAAATATATATGTAATTTGTCTTTTCAGAAACCTTATAATGAGTTGTAGATAGATTTGACTAAGTGAAAATTCATATATTATCATATCGTTCAGAGGTGTCATGTCTGTCACGTTGTTTATTAGTTCATATAAAAAAAACACACTTTGATTTTGTTAATCTTTGGTGTAGAAGCAGATAACTCTATTGTTGTTTAGGGAACAAATTACTAAAGCTCTGCTTTAACTAAAGTCAAAGTAAAAAATTAATTGTTTGGGCATTGCTGAAAAGTTTGTCCATTTAATGTCATATCTGTCACAGGCGTCTTTTATTTTATATAAAAATATACATGTGATTTTTGAATTTGAAATTTTGAAATCTCACTCTATTGGTGAGTGTTAAATTTAATATGTGTAATTTTTTTTATTAATACATAGATTTGTATGTAATTGTATGCAAATAAACTGTCTAAAGTCAGTTCTGTCACAAATGAAATTAACCAGAAAATGATACGTTGGCCTGGATAACGGGTAGCTTGTGAACTAGACCAAATAAATAAACGCTGGAGTACCTATCACCAAATAAATATAAGTAACTTGTTAAGTTTGTGTAGGCCTATAGTCTGGGCTTGAAAACTAGGTTTGGTTTGTTGTCTATGATGAATGCAGATTTTCAACAGGTTAAGAGACATTAAAACCATGTAGAAACACTGTACGATAATTTAAAGTAAGTGATAGGGAAGTAATAGTTAGGTAAGAAGACCTAGGAACAAATACAAGTTTCTTTCTTCATTTCTTCTCTTCGTCATTCACTTTTCACACTTCCTTTCACTTAATCATTTCGTAGATACTCCATAACACAAGCATATATCCCCATATATTTCTTATATATGTTACGTGTGTCTCTCTTAATATAATAGAGTATTTCCAAAAATTTAAGACCAAGTCTAGCTGTGTAAGTGAAAAGAAGTGTGAAAAGTGAATGAAGAAGAGAATAAATGAAGATAGAAGACGTGTAATTGTTCATGCCTAGGCCTTAGGTAACTATCCTTTCTGATTGGCTTCCTTCCCTAATACTTACTTTAAATTATTAAACAGTGTTTATACACGGGTTTTATGTTTCCAAGCCACTAGGCAATTTTTCATTTTATAACATGTTAGGAAGAAATTGAGAAACCTTTGAGTTATATTAACAGGTTGATATTACTATTTATACTATCACATTCAACTCAAAATAAATTTTCCCTTTATAGTGGCTAAGTTAACCCTTTTTAGATCTACTATACAAACAATTTTTTTAATATCTTCAAAAAAATAACACCACTATACAACATTATAAAATACTGTTGGCAAACAAAAGAAAAAGGCATTAAAATATTTAGCTTTAAATATGAAACAATAATTTGGGAGCCTACTAAAAGTTCTTAGAGCATTTATGCCAAGATGTTTCAATACTAGGCCTAGACCCCAAGTTTCATTCACAATGTCAAAAAACACTCAGTTCCCACATACCCTTATGATAATATTGTTTTCAATTTAAAGTGCAAGCATTTATGTTCCAACTTTATCTAAGATCCATATTATGCCATTACATTTTAGGTAGGGCTATATTTAAATAACCTTGTGTTTTTTTTACATTTTTTATTTAAACTTTATATAATTATATATACACACAAAATCTGAAGAGCATGTTAGCTCACTAGAGGATTATGAATTTTAATTTAAATAATTTAATTTTTACATATTTTGTATTATTAAATGCCATAATAGTAAGCAAAAATGAAACTATAAAGGTCCTGACACAGACTCCGTGTCCGTACTCCGTGCTCCTGGTCCATAAGAAATTCTACTCACGATTACAGAGTCAATATCTGTAATCACGTGATCATTTCAACCAATGAGATAGTAAGAGACTTCATCCAATCAAAAAATTTGAAAGAAAATAGTCTACAGCACAAAGCGCACGTCAAGCAGTCAGCTGATCAAAGAAACCAAAAACAACTTTGTTGAGAAAATTTCTAGTATGTATACTAAAATGTAGGTTAAGTACAATCACAAGAAATATATTTGTAACTTGATTTTAATTATCAAACTTAAAATAATAAGTGTTTGCAATAGCCTGAAAATGCAAAACAGATTTAGGCCTACTAATATTTTGGATGAAAACCAAACAAGCACTTTTAATTTTTTTTTTATTAAGCACCGTGTCTTACTACAAATACTAATTACGCTAATGGATTAGGAATTGGGAAGGTTGAATTTAGAAGAAGCCAACCCACATTTGCGTGGGGGAAAGTGGAAAACCATTTAGGAAAACCAGCCCCAGTTAACCCGACCGAGATTCGAGCCTCGATCTCCCCATCCTCGGCAGTCAAGCTCAACACAAAACTAGTGTGTTTACTAACTACAGCACTGAGGCGGGTATTTGACGAGATTCTTCTAATTGCTAAAAAAGCAGAATTATTAAAAAAAAAATTTAGGGCTTTGCCTGACATTAGGTAGCCCCTATGAGTGGTGCTGCCCATTACGGGTATCACAAACTTGCATGTCCTATTTCAAGATTAAATACATGTGCCAATGTACACCAGGAGAAATAATGGCACCCAATATGGATAGAGTGGTTTAGATTCCACTCGTGCAAACATTCCTAGTTCAGGTGGATTTTCTAAGTGCCTAAAAAAGGACTAGGCATAGTAAAATATATGAAGAGATAATTTATGCATGAAGAGCCTGAAGACGAGGAAATAGTCGTTTGAATCTGGTTGGGTGCAGTGAGGGTGGGTTTTCCACTCTCACTGCACACAAATGCAGGTGCACTTCTTCAGAATTCAACCTTCCTGACCCCTTCCTCCGAATTCAACCTTTCTGATCTCTAACCTGTTAGGCCTATCACATGAATAGGTAGTAAGACGTGGTGGTAAGAAAAAAATAATGATTTGTATTACACAAGTGCAAGCATGTCCCTAGTTCAGGTGGATTTTCTATAAGTGCCTAGAAAGGACTGAGCTTAAAAAAAAATTTGGACAGATAACAATTTATTTAAATAGCAGCGTATAACCCGAACGGGTAGTAAGACGCGGTGCTAAATATTAATATTATTTAAATAGCCTATTTTTTTCTAGTGTTCATGGTTAAATCCAATATAAACATAAAATGGAAATAAGATAGGTTTGGGTTCCCCTATTACAAATATGTTCCCAATTCAGGTGGATTTTCTAACTGCCTAAAAAAGGAGTAGGCCTGATAAAAAAATATACGAGTAGAAACTTTTTATGCATGCATATCTTTTTTTTCTTTCTAGTTTTCATAAATAAACGCAACATTGTAAAAAACGGGTTTGGCTTCTCAAGTAAAAGTAAGCCTACTTGTAGCCAAAACTTTGCCTGGTATCCCGACGATTTTTGAAATAATTAGCCAGGCATTTTTCTTTCTTAGAACGTCTTTAAAGTCTTTAAGTTTTTTATTAAACTAAAAAGGCCTTTGCCGAACACAATCAATAAGTAGAGAATCCATTTAAAAATCACTAGTATCCATAATTTATCAATTACAAAAAATTAAATGGCGCTAGTAAATGGAGTATAAACCAAATAATAGAGGGTGTTGAACCTACAAAAGCAAAGCCAATATTTCTGAGAACTTGGTATTTCTCAGAAAACATTTTTCTAGAAGACACTCTTCCTGGGGTGTTTAGATTTTTAGAAAAATGTTTCTGAAATAGGTCCACGTGTAGCCATCTTTTCATTTTGTATATGTTTCCATAGCGACGGATTCTATCACTGCCATTCTTTCTTTATTTCAAGGAGCATGCGCATATTTACTCGGCTGTGATTGGTAGCCCATATAAACAAGTCCGTGGAAAGTTAAAGTTGGGCAACTTCTACGGATTAAGGACTTTCGGTTAAGGACTCGTGTGGCCAGAGCAATCTGATATTGTATCATAGAGTTCTTACAGACCACAGACCTACGGATACGGAGTCTGTGTCAGGGCCTTGATGGTGGCAGCAAGTTGTAAAATTCTAGATAATATTAATTTATGTTTGCAGATATAAGTTTGACACTAAAATGAATATTTATCAAGTAATGTGAAATAAATAGTGTCAAACAAAAAAGGTTTTCATTGATGTAAAGAAATAACATAAAATAATAGGAAAGATTGCTTCTAGCTTTCGCTGTTTTCATTAAGGTGTCAAGCATCGTGAATGTTAAATAGGAAGTAGGCCTAGGCCTATGTTAACTTATAAAAAATGATTGGAGGAAATTTTAAAAACGGCCTACATAGTTTAAATTAGTAGCAAGGCTTAAGTTAGGTTATTTTTCCTATTTGTAATACTTACATTTATTGCCTTGTCAATAGTCAAAAGAAGAAAAACTTTTAAATAAACAAGCTGTGTTGTGCTAACTAGGCCATTGCTTGTAATGTAAGTGGTGTTTAGATGAAAAGGCTATATTTCTAATGAATCGATTAATTAATTAAAATTTAGTAACCTGGGACAACAATTCACATTTCCGTCATAGAAAAAGGTATTCAAATATTAAAATGCACAGATCAAAATTTAATTATTCTAGATGTAAAAGAACAGGCAATATATGAGTGTATGTCAAAACCAGTGTCGCCAATTACCAAAATTCTAGACTCTGTTGCACGGATCAAATACCAAAACTATAGTATAATAATTTTGTTAGGTAGAATGGTAAAAGTTAGTTACTAAAGTTACCAAAACGATTTTAATATATTTATACATCAAGTCATGTTATGTGCAGCTGTACTTTTGATAGATATTATCAATAACTATAAAATAACATAAATAATAAAGTGAAATTTTAGCATTGTTGGCTGTAAAGAAATATGTTTGAATTTTCTCTACTTTTCTTCTAACCAAAATCAGGGTATATATTTGATTATAAATTTATAGACGTAATACATCAATATCCTTGATCTCATTTTTTTAATACCCAGTTTTTAAGTACACCACTATATAATAATTTGTTTAATCTATAATCTATTTTATAAATACAATGATACACTTATATTTTATAAGTTTCTGGAAAGTTTATTTTTAGGTTTAAATTTATTTTTTTAAATTGATTAATTTTGTGCTTAAGTTTTGGTTGACCTGTTGACGCCAGCTTCCACAATATTATAATTTGTTGTTGGCGTGGCTTATTTTAGGTTATTAAAAACTTGTAAACATTATTATTAAGTAGTAATGTCGGCAACAGATTTTTACATTAGATATTATGTTGGACACAAAGGAAAGTTTGGTCACGAATTCCTAGAGTTTGAATTTCGTCCTGATGGTAAATTAAGGTACGCAAACAACTCAAATTACAAAAATGATACCATGATTCGCAAAGAAGCATACGTTCATAATTGTGTAATGGAGGAATTAAAGCGTGTCATCAACGACTCTGAAATAATGCAAGAAGACGACTCTTTATGGCCTCAACCAGACAGAGTGGGTCGCCAAGAGTTGGAAATTGTCATCGGAGACGAGCACATTTCCTTCACCACTTCGAAGACTGGATCTTTGGTTGACGTGAACCAGTCGCGAGACCCTGAAGGTCTTCGTTGTTTTTATTATTTAGTTCAAGATTTGAAGTGTCTAGTGTTCTCTTTGATCGGTTTACATTTCAAAATCAAACCTATTTAATAAGACTAAAAAGTGTGTGATTTATGAGACAGTATACTGACTATTAATTTGTTATTTAACTTTGCTGCCTCCAACACTACTCATTATTTTGAATTTAATTTCACTCTTGATCAAAAACTTATTTTATCTTATAACTCCAGTTAAAATGATGTAATTATCGGATATTAGATACATTTGTCAAGATTATACATTAAAAGTATAAGATGCTATGGTATCTATATATTCATTTGGTATTATTTATTGGGTACGAGTTGACTAAATGTATTCAAACCATTCTTTGTTTCTTGTACAAAGTAAAATTTGGATTTGGGTCAGTGAACAATTTGTATTTAAGTTAGAGCCTTTGACTTTTTTTTTTTTAGTTATTTGTTTCGCTACCATATAGGCTTAAAAGTTGTTTGGATGAAAAAGTCAGTAACTTAGTCTATTCACTAAAACGTTAATAGACTTAAGGAGAGGAAAAAATATTTCAGTCTCTTCAATTACAATTTTTTGTACACACCCAAACAAAACCTAACTTATAAAAAGGTCTACAACTATCAGTTAATGATCTTTGTGAGGTTCTTTTCTTAGCAAGTTAAGGATCTGAATATCTGACTTGGAAATTATTTACATCACCTTTTAAGTTAAGTTAGAAATTACATCGTCTGGGAATTTTGTAATTTTGCTAGACTGAATATGAATAATTAATGTCATTCTTTATTACGTTCACATTATCTACTTAGTCCCTACCAAATAATTTGAAATATTTTGTGTGGTAATTATAATAAAGAGTGCTTAAAATAAAGTAATATGCAATTTAAAGAACTGACACTTTCAAAATCAGGTATAATTTTATTTGGAAAAAGTGTTGGCTGGTATTGAATGAAGTAAAGAATGTGTTTGTACTTTGTGTTTAGGTAAACATGTAATCAATTACCATAACAGGTGACCTGGTGGTCAAGGGGTAAGGTGTCGGACTTCTGTGCTGGGGTCCGGGGTTCAATCCTCAGTCCCGGCACAGATTTATCTGATTGCCAAACCCTTCCTTCACCTCTGACAAGACGTGTATTAATCACAACTTGTGAATGTGAGGAATGCCAGGCCTCCACTGTGGTTCGGATCCCACGTTAAACTGTAGGTCCTCCATCTCATCTCACAATTACCTACCATTACACATTAGCGTAAGTGCGTATAACCCGAATGGGTAGTAAGACACAGTGCTAATAATAATAATAATAACCATAGCCTACCTATTTAACTTGTTTGGTTTGGTATTTTTCTTTAGTTTTTTTTAGAAATCACACCCCATTTTATTTTACAGTTTCATAATGAATAATTGCCTTCCCAGGACTCATTGCAAAATGAAGTCAAAGACAGTATATAGAAAAGATAGGCCAATATATTTATAAAAATTTAGGCAAACTTGCTTTTCTATAAAAATAAGATTTAGACATTAGACCAATTTTACTAATAAATGAGTACTGTTGACTACTGTAGGCTACCTAAAATATATATTTTTATTTCAATTCAACTACAACACATGTGTCTATGCATCATAATTACCCGTACTAACTTATTTTTAAGCAAAAATAATTTAAAACATTAATTAAATCAACTATCCGACATCTTAGCTCAATTGGTAGGTGTCTATCTACTGAACTAAGGGTCCCAGCTTCTGTACCCAGCATGGCTGATAAAAGTTATCTTGGTGAAATGTGGATTTACCTTTCACAATGATGAGCTGAGGACTGGATGTTGTGTCTGTCCTAGTCTTAAGTTAGATTATAGGCATATGAAGCTATGACAGGCCTAGCAGGCTGGTGGTAGAAAATATATGGCTTGAATAAAAAACTGACCCAAGCCACAGGCTGGAAACAGTAATGGATGTAAAAAAAGTTCCATCAAATAATATAGAGTAATTTTCTTTCTTTTTAAAAACTTTTTAGCTCTTCATTTACTTCAGAAACGCGAAAGTAGCAAATAAGACACTTGGTTGAGGTAGTGTTATCTATGTTTAATGTTACTATGACCAGGTTAGTTTTAGTAAAATGCCTCCTCATCCTTCCACCACTCTTCCTCCTCTAATTACTTCCATTCCTCTCCTCTCACTTGCACACTTTCTGTTTTCTGCACCTCCCAACGCTTTCTTGGCCTCATTTGCGGTCTCTTTCCTACATAATTGTATTTCCACGTTCTTTTTGACATCCTTTCCTTCACCATCCTCATAATATGCCCATACCTTCTCGTCTTGAGCTCTTACTATCTCATGTACTCCCTGTACTCCTTACTCTTTCCAGAATAACTTCATTCCTAATTTTGTTTCTCCTGGTGACAGCTAACATGCTCCTCACAAAGTACAAACTCCATCCCCATGGCCTCCACTTTCCTAGTCTCTCTTAAATTCAATGTTCATGTTTCTGCTGCATGCATGACAATGGGTACAAAATCTGCCCTATATAACACTTCCTTACACTTCAAGGATACTTCTATTCTCCATAGCAGGTCTCTTACACACCTATAGAACAATTCTCCCTGGTGTACTCTTCTCATTAGATACTCTCTTCTTCACCTTTCACCTCAATCATGCTCCCAATATATTTTAAGTTCTGAACTTTTCTCAGCTCTAGCTTGCTCCATCCAATTGTATAGCTTTACTAGGCCTTATCCTCTTCCTTGTCATTACCATCACTTCACACTTTGCCATGCTAAATTTCATTCTGCACTCTTTCACATCCTTATTCCATTTCTGTAGCTATTCCTGTATTACTTCTTCCTTCTTCCCCCATAACCATCAAGTCACCAGCAATCATCATGGCTTTCTTTTTTTCCTCCCCGAGTTTTCCTGCCATTTTGTTCATAACCATTTCCATTACCATCACAAATAGTGGTGGTGAGAGGGAACTCTCCTGTTATCCTCATACATGCTCTTCACTCTCATTACAACTCCCCTGAGCACGTTGGCTTTCTCCATCGCTTTCCACACTTTATTTATATACACACTATCAAATGCCTTCTCCACATCATAATACATTACCTTTCCAAATTCATACTTCTTTCCATAAGCTGTTGTATGACAAATATCAAGTCTATTGTAGACCTTAGCTCCCTAAATTTGTGTGTTCTCTCTCCACTTCTTTCTTATTTTTTATTCTCTCTTCCAGTATCTCTCATACATATTTGTACAGTATATTAGGTACTATAGTAAGGTACCAGGTTTAAATGAAATGTATTTTTTTATATAATTCATATTCATTGTCAAATCAAGTTAGATCATGCCATGTTACATGGTGGAGTATGCTTTAGGCAAGTCATATTTTTTTAGGGTGGTATTATGGCAAATATTGGTCTGCATTTCTAAATGTAATCTTTACAGACCACTTATTACATTTATTTCGAGATAATGTCATATGGCTTCAATTTGTGCTCAATCGCCACCATACTTAATACTTTGATAGAAAGTAATAATTGTAACAATATTATAAATCACCTTCATTTTAAGATACATATTTCAATCAAGTAGCTACCTATAGCTCGATCTTCTTACGAATGGACATTCTGACAGAAAAAGCAACAAGATACATTCACTAGTACTTAGGCTATACATCAAGTAAGCTGCATTTGTAACTTTGATATATATTTTCAATATTGATAGAATAACACTCATAATAATTTAGTAAAATGTTATCACTGTTGACCACAAAGAATATATCTGTATTTTCTATAAGGTGCGCCAAATGCCCAGTAGTAAGAAAGTCAAGGTAGACCATATTTAACCGTCTTGATTCTTGAAAAAAAAGTTGATTTTGAAATTAATAGACACTTTTACTTCCTAGCCCTAACATTATAATCGATAAGAATATTATAAGCATGTAATGATTAGTTACATATCATGTACTCATCAGAAGACATTTGTTAGGATAACCAAGTCACATAGAGTACAGTGGGTAGGACATGCAGCATGAATGGGAGAGGGAGAATCTAAAACCATATTCAGAGTACTGACTGGCAAAACCCAATGGGAAGAGACCAGTAGTAAGACCTATATGCTGATGGGAGAGTAACCTTAGAATGGGCCAGATAGATATTGTGTAATGAGGGGGACTAAAGTAGCCCCATGGCTTCTTTGGTGCTGACTGACAGTTCAAAGCTGACTTCTGACAGTCAACATTTAGGTATATATCTAAATTTTGACTGTAGGAAGTGACAGCTGCTAAACACATGTTTTTTGCAGATCATATGGTTCGGCGTAGGGATACATAATTTGGTCTGGTAGCTTTTCAAAACTGTCAGCTGTGAGCTGTCAGTCAGCACCAAAGAAGCCATGGGGCTACTGTAGATAGACCTATTCAAGATAGGGTTAGGTGGCGTACTTTAATAAGTGCGGCAATGAACTTTTTGAGTTTCTAAACCCATAGAGTAATTAAGTAAATTATGTAGTTTTTCCACCCCCATTTAGATCTAAAACTAGCAGAAGTACCCAGATAACACTTTGCTTTGCCTCAAATAAACAGGAAAAATCTGTTTAGTTCATTGCTTCTGACCCAATTTTAATTAGGCAAATTTCGTCTAACTTGTAAAATTCAGGCTTCCAGTTTCACATGTTCGTGCACATGGATACTAATTTAAAATGTCAGACTTCTGCATGCAGTGGATATATACAGTTCTCATGCCAGACAGACAAATCTTCATTTTATTAATTATTGTGGTAATGGCTCCTCTCTCTTTATTTTATTTGTAGATTAAATATTTTAAATTAAAATATTTAAAGGGAGTTCTATTAGAGCTAATATATTATTTGTTTAAGTCTTTAAAAAAATTTTGCACAGTTTATTTTGAGGTGTAAGCTAAGCTTTTTAATTACAATCATAAAGTTGTCAAAAACACTTTGTTAATATTTATTAACTAGCCAAGCTATTAAAGTTGTTAATTATAGCTATAGCCGTATATAAATATCGTTGAAAAAGACACATGAAAACGGGAATCGAACCCGGGACGTTAAGCTAAGTACGCCAATGCTCTTACCACTGATCTATCCAGGAGTCGCTCCGTGCTCAGGATCAACACCAAACACATATCGAGGTTGTTTGATATCTCGAGCTTTCACTCAATGAGATAGGTCGTCGCAGGGTTCAATATTTGTGATGTTTAAAATGTTATAGAATTCTGTAGTAACTTTCATTGATATTACTTTTGTTCAATAATTGGGAAATACAATGCTGCCATCTAAGGTTGGGAATGAAGATTGTTACTTCTACATTTCAGTTGGATTTTAAACAAAAAGAGACCAAATCAAGATAAATAACAAAGCAACCAATTTAACACAACACCAACACTTTGTCCACAGTAAAATAATAAGTGAAATATTATTCTTAGTGGGCTATTATGTACTGGACCCAATGATGGAAATGGGTAAGAGACACTAGGCTAAAAATATTGCACAAACCTTGATTTTAAATTGCAACATAGCAAAGGGGGCTTCAAATGCTTACTGAGTATACACCTTTTCTATTTCTAATGTTGTTCTTTGCTAGCCCATTGGTTAATAAAGTGCTATGTTAACCTATGTTAGATATATGAGGTTCTCTATTATATAAAATTAGTCTGTTACCTTAGTTCAGTAAGTAGCATGCCTGTTTACTGAGCTAAGGGTCCCAGGTTTTATTCCTGAAAAATGTATCATTGCTGAAATGTGGGTTCCCCCTTGCATAATGATTAATTAACTGTTGGGAGCTGGGTGTTTTGTCCGTTTTATATTTAAATTAGTCAATAAGTCATATACTGATATAATCATTCGGTCCAGAAAGTGCACGTAAAGTACCTCAAATAAATGAATAAAAATATCATATACATTCAATACAAATAATGATGAAGATAAAGTTCGATTCAAACATTCTCTCTAACAATATTTCAAATTTAAAGAATTTATACTCGAAAACTTGTAGAGAAAAGAAAATATTTATTAATATATCTACACATTTGATAACATTTAGGGCGACATGCAAGAACATATAGTAAATGCATAGTGGACTGATAGAGTGTTATCGAGCACACTATCGTTCCACCTTTTAACCTATGATGATGCAAGCAAACCCGCGCTAGTGCCAACAAAGCATCCACTTAGTTAAATCCTTGCATATGGCCCTTAGTCCTAATTAAAACATTGCTAGTTCAATATTTAACAAATCTCCAAGCAAATAAAAATAATTCAAAATGTTGTTGGTATTCATCCCCAAATCAAAGACACTCTTGAAAGAGAGTAGTAGCAAGTTAATTTTATCAAGAAAGATGTCCGAGACCTAAACTTAGTATTACGTCTGCCAATTTACTTAAGAGTGTCTGGCTCTATTCCCTGCTGGGAAAAATATATTGTGATATTGGGTTTGTTGTCTTTCACAAGTTATTAAATTAAGGGCTGGTATTTGTCTGGCATCTATAATTCACACTCCAGACTAGAGGTGGGGTGACCTGTTTATTAGGCTCTGAGGGTAACACGCAAAGCTGAAAATAGTGGCAATGGTCTACAAAGACTTGTTTTTAAAAATGATTCTCAGAAAACAGTAATGCAGTGTATACTTCTTAAACTGAAATGCATAGTTTGTGTGTTTGTGTGTGTATATATATATATATTATATATATATACACACACATATGTCCATACGTATATACGTACACACACACACACACACACACACCGAGTAGAACCTCGGCCACTCGAAATAAAGAGGGTGGACCCGATTTTGGATGACAAAAAAAGTGTCTAGTTGTGGTGGTAGAAATAAACATTTATTCATAAACACATTTTATGATGGAAGAAATTAACTATATACAATTAACTAGGCCTATAGAAATCAGTTGTATCTCTATTGTAATCTAATAGCTTGAAAAATGACACCTGGACATGAGAATTGCTAAGGTCCTCGGTTTGATTCTTGTGACCAGGTGTTATTTTTTAAATCGATTTGATTATTATAGAGAATCAACTCATTTCCATAGTTATAACTTATAATCATTCATCCCCCAAGCTTTTCCTTTCATATATATGTTATTGTCTAGCATTGCTTTCTACCATATTGATTCACTTGGAACGTACAATGTATTTGTACTATTGGCAGCAACCGAGTCGCGGTGGATGTGATATCAATGATAACTCTTAGTATCTTATGATATCCACACATCCATCACAGACTCTGCCTTAAAATATGAGTGAAGAAGGACCCTGAGCACAGGACAGTACTGTTCGTATATACGAATATTTTTCTTCACAAAGTAGATTCCAAAAATGTTAAGATTCATAGTTTTGGATTTTAGGAATGCATTATAATTTCGTAATAATTAAACTTAAAGCAATGCAGGTCCAGCATCCAGATTTTTTTTTTTCCTTCCGTGGTTAAGACATCTTTAGATGGAAATGACATAAACAACATTTTATAGTTGATAGAAAAACTTGAAACTTCCATCAAAATAATTTAGCATCATAACTACCTGAGAGCTATATCGAACAGCCTATCGCAGCTGCCACATTACATTAAAAAAATTAAATCACAAATAAAAATTGATAGTTTTTTTTAAAGTTTTGATAAGCTGATCATGTTGATTATAGTTTCTGCTTTTCCTCTAATTTTAAATTTAATTGATCTAGTTTTTTTGTAATGCCACCGAGATTCAAAACAATAAACAAAAAAGGATGGCAATATGATTTTTGTTTTGATAGATTGTATTGGGTACAAATGTATTTATAAGGGGCTGCGAGAGACTATAAAGGGCTCTGTGGCTTACCTTTGGCCATTTATAATCCTTGGCCCACAGTAGACTTAGAGTCAAATCTACATTAACCCTCACATAACCCGCTTCAGTGGCTGCATGGTCTAACACGCTATTCTTGCAGTAGATTAGACTGCCGATAACAGGGAGATCAAGGTTTGAATCTCGGTTGAGTGTACTGAGGGTGGTTTTTTATAAATTATTTTACACTCTTCCTCCATGCAAGTGCAGGTACACTTCCTATAAATATAACCTCCCTAAGCTCTAGAAGCATGAGTGTAATTAGTACATAAGCGTATAGCCTAGCGGGTAGTAAGACGCGGTGCTAAAAAAAAATTCTCACATACATAAAATTATATCCATCTGTAAACAAATTCAAACTAGCCAATCACGTGCATTAGACTTTCTAGATTAAATTTCCACCCATCTGTCCAATGAGACTTTAAGCTAAAGCTTTTGATAACAGCTTTTAGAGCACTTAAACCAATTCTGACACGCGGGACGAATTATTGTAAACCCAACACATTGTTTGACCAAAGCTGATTTTAATCATACATATTTTGGTAGTTATTTTAATGCTGACCTAAGGAGGTCCCCTGCCAGCCAACTAGGGCCGTTTTAAGGAAATGTGAGGCCCGGGGATAAAAAAAAATCGGAGGCCCCGCTTTGTACGGCTGTGTTTCAATTTTAACATCAAGCCATTTTAATATATTGATACGTGAACGGTACTTATGTTACTTAATAATTTCTCATGTTTTATGGAATATTGATCAACTTATTAAATGATTGTACTTTATTTAATGCAAACAATCAATCCAATTAAGTTAACAAAAATAAACTTCTCTTTGCATCATTGCACTGTTAGTTTTCCGTAGACCAACAGCGGTAGCACAATGATGGTGTATTCTACTGTATTGCAGCACATTACTCGAATAAAGTAAATCTAAAACTACACAAAGGTTTTCAGGAATCTGGACTGTAATACTATCACTAAGTGAATACTCATTGCTGTTAATTATCTGTACACAATTTGATGCGAAATTTAGAATAATAACTGTAATTTATTTAATAATTTTTGGGGAAAATGTGGCCCCCTGGAATGTGAGGCCCAGGGCAATTGCCACCTTTGACCCCCCCCTCCCCCTCCGCGCCTAGATGAGGCCCTGCAGCCAACCCCAAACTGTGCTTAGTTCAAAATCCAACCTTGGGTACCTACCTTGACCTAATTATTTGTTTATTAAATTATGCTATTTTTAAACCATGGATTGTATTCTAACCAAGAAAAATGAACAAATTTCAAAATATAATAAATTTCCACTATCCAATTTGCCTGTGCATCCATCAGGGAATAGTTTAATTTTTAATTGGCTACATGTGAATAGGTCTTTGAGCAAATAGCGGATTTTTAAAAGGTTGCTGGTTGCTGACCTTGCAGTTTGGCAAATATCAAATATTTTTCTAAATAAACCTTGCTTTTTGAGGAAGTGTTAATCTGGGATGTGATTGAAGATTATATTTTATTTTAAATTTGATTATCCATATTTTTCAAATATCTGTATAACTCTTTTTCACTAACCTGGATAAAGTCATTGTGACTTAATTTAGTTCTTATACCACAAAGGTAATGATACAAATGTGTTTTTCTTTATTTTAAAACGTATTAACATTAAAATAATGTACATAGGCTGTACAAGCTTTGGTTCATTAAAGACCTTCAGTATATAAAGGACCTTTGATGTTTCAATCAGCTTAGAATGACTAACTGAATTCTACGGCTCTCTCTGCATTAGCGATGTCGTCATGGACACGGCAGGATTCTTCTTCAAGTCTTTTGAGCACATTTTCAACAGTTCTGCAAACAAACATAACCTATATTTTATTTATTTGTTTTATCAGTATGTCTTTATTACCGGTTCAGGTTATATGTGTATATGATTATTACTCTAATGAAGTAGGGACTAGGAAGGAAGCATTTTAGAGGTAATCCACCCGCATTTGCGTAGAAGGAAAGTGGGAAACCATTAAGGCAAAACCATAACTAGACAATACCAGGATTTGAACCCCAATCTCTCCGTATTCAGTAGGACAGTCTAACACGAGAGTGATGCCTTAAACCATTCAGCAACTGGTGCGGGTTATATTTTAATGAAAGACACTTTTAGCAAGTTTTGGCTTTGGTATTCGGGATATATGTCTCGTGTACTGCACCTAACCAGAATATGGTCTAGTTTTATATCAAAAGGTATATTTGTCCACAAATTACCAGACCTTAATCCTTTCTTGCTTTTTCCCCAAAGTGGCTTTACAAGTTTACATCCAAAAATGTTGTCTGGGGGGGGGGGGGGCACCTTTTCATTATTTTAGTATTGTTACCTGACTTTGAGATGGAAGAGATCAATGGAAGGAACATGAGCTAAGGCTAGTATTTGAGTAAATTTTATAACAATTTTCTTTTACACAAACAAAATAGTTCTTCAATAGATACATTCAGTTTAATTCCCTTCTATCTAACCTCAACTTTGTTTTGTTTTTCAAACAAATAAGTTTATATTTATTTAGTTGAGTGCATAGCAAGATTGTTCTATGGGAATGTCTTTTAAATTTAATGAAGAGAACCACCTAATGTAATTCACTATTCCAATGTTTATATTCGTTAATGTGCCAAAATCTAGATGATATTTTATTTTCAAGAATCCTATTGATATTTTGTATTTGTCCTTCTTTAAATGAGTTAGTCTAAACCAAAATTCTACCTACTTCAGTGGCCAAATGATCTAATACGTCACTCTTGTGCTAGACTGGCCTGCTGATGACGGTGAGATCAAGGTTCGAATCCCAGTCAGGTCTACTGAGGGTAGTTTTTCCTAAATAGTTTCCCACTCTCCTTTCGTACAAAAGCGGATCGATTAACTTTAAAATGTTTCCTTCTTCATCCCTACCCTATTAGAGTAATTATCATATTATATGGATATATATAACCTGATTAGGTAGTAAGACGCAATGTTAATTTTTTTTATATATTAGGACTCTTCAATTATAGTTTCAACATTATGCAATTTTTAACTTGTATATCATTTTATTTTACTAGTATATATAGTTCCCCAAGGTAAGTGAAGTGGTATCGTCTCACAACAATTCATATTAATGAAAGATAAACACTTGAATGCAATCATAGAGAGCATAATTGATAAGATAATGTTGACTTAAAATAGTTAATTTTATCATTCTTATCGTAATATAGAAACACCTAAGAGACACAGTGACTCTTTCCCCAAGACCGGATTTTAATCTTAAGTAAAATCCACTTGTTCACATGATAATGTAATGTCCTGGGGACATTTATGAATACTTACGAATTATGTTCTTGGCTTGGTGTATGGAATGGCTCTTTTTCTCATCAGCCTGACGTCTCTGCTTCTCAAGTTTTTCTCTGTACTTATTTTCTTTTTTCAGAGCCAACTTTTTCTCAGCTGCAGAAAAGACAAAAACAACTCGGTTGAATACAGGCAGTTTTTTTTTTAAAGCTTCTCATCGCTTAAAGTTATTGATGGATTAGTTTAATGGATAGATAGGAAGAATGTAATATTATAGAAAATGCACCCATAAAAACATAGAGAAGTGATAAATCACATCTAGAAAACCACCTTAAGGGCACTGTGGTCAAGATTCATAACTTGATGTCATTGGCAATTAAGTCTATATCAAGAGTGACACCTTACAATATGCAACCAACGGTGCTGGTAACAAGCAAACTCAAGTGCAGTGATACACTCAATGAGGAAAGAGGGAGGTAAGTTGAGCGTTTCCCTTCTTCCTCCCTGTCCCACTACCTACAATGGTTCATGGAAAAGTTCTGCCAACAAAAGATAGCAAGGATCTTTTTTACAATATATTTTTTTCAAGATGGATTCAAAGTTTTATTTTTAAACATAATAGGGTTTGTTTGTAGCATGAAATTGATATGACTCCAAAAAGTTACAAGCCTAGGCAATGAGGGAGAATACAATATATATATATATATATATAATTAATTATACTTTCTGAAGATGTTTATATCCCCAAAATTAACCCCCCTCCGCCCTACTCACCATCCGAACCTCATTCCCCCAGCAGTCAACAGCGATCCAAATTGCTTATTAAGGTGGGGGTGCTAGTGAGCGTGAGTTTAGGGCAGTATTTTTAAAGTTTTTATAGCATAAACATTTTTTGGCCAAACTATATCAAATATTTCTTCTATAGAAACATAGAGTTTAGTTTTCTGCACATGCTAATCTCAACAGTTCTTGAATATCTGGCAAAGGTATCCTGGAATTTAATGACATCTTTTTTCTTTATTTAAAAAGTTTGTCACTAAATGCTGCTATGCTCATGACAGATATTCAACAACTGTTGAGATTAGCATGTGCAGAAAACTAAACTCTATGTTTCTATAGAAGAAATATTTGATTTATTTTGGCCAAAAAAAAATGTTTATGCTATAAAAACTGCAAAATTAATGCACTAAACTCGCGCTCACTAGCACCCCACCTTAATGGATGGATCCTACTTTAATTTGGATCGGTGTATCAACTCTTCATCAACTCTTCAAAACGTTTCCCTATGGTTTCAACCTTATCTCTTTTGACTATTTTTATGGTTGTAGCTTAATGCTTTGAGCGCCAAGCTTTATTATGAAAACTTTATAATGATTTGAATACTTGTCACTCATGTCACTGTTAGCATGGGTCACAGGGATACAATAATTATAATCAAGTTCGAAGAAAGTACTACCGGTATGTGTGTACAAATTATAAATGTGAATACAACTGACATACATTATATGTTAATAGTAGCTGAATTATTGCAGAGTTAAAATTGGTGTCATCTAATTGTAATAAGTGCATATTTGTTTCCATTATACATAGAGTCCAACCAAAATATCTATCGGTTCTGGTTCTCCAATCAAATATTTTAAGGTTCCAGTTAAAGAAAGAAAAAAGTTCATGTTCTTTTCATTTCTTAATTAGGTTAGGGTTATGGTTCCAGTTATTTTAAATACATCATAACTTGACCAAAAAAAAAATCCTGAGAAAAAGAAAATTCGACTGTTTCAAAATAAAATTAAATACCGTACTTTGGTGATCGAATGGTCTAAAGTGCTACTCTCGTAATAAACTAGACTGCCGATGACAAGATTTAGTGGTTCAATCCTAGTCTGGTGTACTGAGTTTTGTTCTTAAATGGTTTCACATGTTCTCCACGCAAATGCGGGTACACTTCCTTTTAATTAAACCTTCCCTATTCCTAACTCACTAGTGTGACTAGTACATAAACGTATAATTCAAACGGTTAGTAAGACACAGTGCTAAGAAAAAAAAGGCATAAAATGCAATTATAAAAAAAAATCATTATAAGTATTTAGAACATTAATGAACCTAAACATATATATTGATTCCAACTACGGTGCTGGTTCTTAGGCAATTTATTTTTAGGGTTCCAGTTCTTAAAACTAGGTAATTTAATTTTGTTCTGGTTATACTCCCTGCCATTATATTCTCTCTTTAACAATTTCTACAACTTTCTAATTTTATAAATAAATATATATTTTTTACAGTTAAGCAGAATTTTAGCAAGTTGTAGGAAATTAATAATGCTTCAAATATGTAACAATGCTGCACCTCAATTTGAGAAACACTAGCCACAATAGTCTTCATTCCTAGCAAATAAGAACACTCAACCGTTCTGAACTTACCTAAGAGATCTTTCTCAGTGGGTTTGTATTCATATTTCGAAACTCTATCCACAGCAATGCTGAACATCTTCCTTTTTACAACCTCTTCAACGCTCTTTTCGCTTGTGGTGTTTGAAAACAGGCGTTGTCTCTCCTTTAGGCATTCACGGTTACCTTTGTGGTGGCAAGCTCGATTGTCCCAGTCAAGGGAAGTGTCGGGATGGTTAGAAAAAGACTCAACTGTATCGCGCAACAAATACCTCAGCAACTGTGGTGGCTGGTAAGCAGACTCATCTTTATAGTGACAGATAGCGCGTGACGTACGCGGCCAAAGTATAGAGATCGTGCCGGGTCGAATCGTTCATAAATCGCAAGCTGCGCGTTACTTTAGAGTTTTGTAGTTTGTGAAGGAAGTTTGTATTATGAACGTATGACACGCTAGCTAGACATGCTTTCGTTTGGTGGGGGGATATCAGTAGATTTATGTATATACATTTTTATAGCAAATACAAAAGGTACCCTCGTCGAGTGTTCTCTAGCGTTTGAGACCCGCAATCTCGGTGACAGATGTACCTTTGCACCCTCTAATGCCACGTCACTGATACGACACCTTAGCTCCGGTGATATTCCCAAACAATATATTGATTTGAGTTGCCTGAGCTATCTTGCAATTAAATGTCCTCGCCAACTGAAAATAGTGACCCACTTCGGTGGCCGAACGGTCTTAGGCGTCACTCTTGTGTTGGACTGGCCTGCTGATTACGGGGAGATTGGGGTTAGAATCTCGGTCGGGTCTACCAAGGGTGGTTTTCCCTATATGGTTTCCCACTCTCCTTCCACGCAAATGCGGGTAGATGACCTCTAAAGTGCTTTCTTCCTCATCCTTACCACATTAGAGAGAGTAATTATATATCTGTAGCACAACTTCCTTCGGAGGAGAAGTAAAGCCGTCGGTCTCAAAATAACCTTGGAAAATATGTGAACATTTCTTCCCTGCCATAATTGGCAGGCCCTTTGGCTCTCGCTCATAGAAATTCTCGTGTGCTGATATTTAATCGGTCGGATCGGAAAGTGTATGTTAAATACCTCAAATAAATACAAAGTATCATATATGCTTGTAACCTGAGCAGTTAGTAAGACGGAGTGATTAAAAAAAAAGTGTCTTGGAAGGACATTTCCAGATTTCTTTACCGTAAAGAAGATTTTTAATTTTCTTTTCGTGACATAGTCTGAACGAATTTTTCTCCAAACGAGGTACACATGGTCGTATAGTCTCAATCATAAAGGCTTGCAATGGAATTTAAACTTTTTGCGACCGTGGCTGCGTCAGGTATATAGGGCCAAATATGCACTTTCTTAAGGTATTTTTTAATAGCACCGCATCTTAGGCCCCTTTTACTCGAATCTCGGTTGGGTTTACTGAGAATAGATTTCTCAAAATAGTATTCCACTCTCCCTCCACGAAAATGCGAGTAAAATTCCTCTAAAATAAATCTTTCTCATCCCTGAAATCTCTAGCGTAATTAGTATATAAGCGTATAACCCGAACGGGAAGTGAGATGCGGTGCTAAAAGAAAAAAGTGTATGAGCTAGCGGATAATAACATACGACTTAAAAACTAACTTAATTCTATAACTGAAAACCCCGGACGGCAATAATTAAGCGCTGGGAAAGGGAAAATCAAGCTGTCACCTATCCTAGATTTTTTGCCGTGTCGGGAACTGAAACCTGGAACTTAGGCCGACTAGCCAGACGTGCTATCATGTTATCACAGGTTTCGCACTTGAAACCGTGAATACAGTTTCCAAAGAAGAATGGGTTGAACACCAAACTTTGACTGACATCTTCACAACAGGCTGTACTGTCTCAGGTTTGTGGGAAAACAAGTTCAGGAAGGCCAAGAAGAGGCAAAATAATAATGTTCTCTGTGTTTAGAAATACGATCGTTATACTCGAAACAATACCGTCTCATTTTATTAACTTACAGACTGATTCAAAAAGGAAGAAACTTTTTTTTAGATAATCGTCGATATCGGGGGTCTTGGGGTAAAGTGCTTGCCCCAGAACCCGATGTTTGTGGGTTCAAACCCAGCCTGGGTCGACGGATTTTTCTTGATCGATAAAAATCCGAAGCACAGTTTCCTTCGTAGAGGTATGTAAAAGAACCCTGGAAGGAATCTGAAAATACCTTTCCCGGCAAAAATTGGTTATTATTTACGACTGGGAAATTACAAGAGCTTCAAAGTAACTGTGATAATGTTTTTGTTGGTCATATTATCGATGCTCATGTAAGTTTATTTTTAAACTGAATGATAGATAACATAAGACCCTCGAGTTCAAGTGAATGAACCATATTTTGTAAATATTTGACCTTATAATAGGTGTGTTTCAAAACGTGTGGTCTTTTAAAATGAGTATAAGACGATATGATTGTTTTGTTATTTATATATTTAAACAAAACTCATTGTTTGACTTGCATTTGATAAATAACTAGTTTGTTTTTTTAGTACGATGAAGATTTGTATCGTAGAATTATCTTGTTAATCTTAAGACGGCCTTCAAACATTAGAAATAACTTTGGGTCTATTCGAGGAAATGTTAGTTAATTTTTAAATCAAGAATCTAATAATTACTAAGGTTCTGCTGTGACCAAAAACGCTAAGGCACTGAACGAACCTCTTTGATAATGCTCCATGGATGATTCTCTTTTTATTAATTGGTTTAACTGTAACACTAAAAATATTAACGAATAATCAATTAGGTATAGATAAGGAGGGTAATTAGTAGGAATACACCAGTATTCATACGATGGTAAATATATTGTGAGAGAAAAAACCTTAACATATCCAGCCGGGATTCAACACATTTGAGCCCTGACCTTCCAGATAAAAGTCAAACAGAAAACCTCTATAGTTGTAACTCTGCCGGTAAAATATAATATCATGTCCTACGGCCACTACTCGCCCGGGATACTCGCATATTTTCATTGTTAAAATGGGGGGGGGGGGGGGGGTTGAATTTAGAGAGGTGTCAATTACGCTGAGGAAAAGTGGGGGAAATCATTTAGGGGAAAAAAATCTCAATTATATATATATGTCCAGGATTCGAAACCCCACCGTCGACGAACAACCAAAACGAGACTGACGCCTATTTTCACGTTCCTACAGTGATGGGTCTGACGGTAAAGCTCGTTTTCAAATCTTGGTTGAGGCCTTGAATTGAAATTGAGCAAATAGGATAGTAATGGTTCAGAGACGACTCTAATCAAGGAGTCACAGGGCACTAATAGCCTATGCGTGTAACGTTTCTGAATAAAATAATTACAACAAAAAAGTTGTAAGCTTATACATAGCACAACTTCCTTTGGAGGAAAAGTAAAGTTGGTGGTCCCAAGTCGATTGTGGCGTATAGAAGAACCCTGGAAGGTATGGGAAAATAGCTTTCTCAGCAAAATTGGTAAGCCCTTTCGCTCTAGCTCATTGAAATTCTCGTGTGTTGATATAATCAGTCGGTTCAGAAAGTGCACGTTAAATACCTCAAACAAAAACTAGAATAAATAAATGAAGTCGCCACAAGTAAAGACTAAAATTAAAACCCTTCCAGAAGATAGTACTTAAATCTACTGCCGTATAAGTTCAAATAAAACAAATATACTCATTGAGTGTTATTATCAATAATGTTTTAATTATAATAAGCATTTACTTGAAACATGAATATTTGATTTCCTTTACATATTTACGTTCGTTGTAGCATTGTTGTACACACGTTATCCAACTGAAGAACAAATTGATGTGCAAATTAATTATTGTGATGCGCCAGAGTGTGGGAAATACCAACAACATCTACAAGTGTCATTGTGAGATAATATTAAAAGTTATTTTCAAACAAAATATTACAATTTTATTGAACAATTGAAGATGTCATATTTTGTTTGAAAAAACTTTAAATGTAATCTCGCAATGTATAACTGATGACACTTGTAGATGTCGTTGGAATTTCCCACAGCGCATCACAATAATTAATTCGCACATCAATTTGTTCTTCAGTTGGATAGCGTGTGTACAACAACGCTCCAACGAACGTAAAAATGTAAGGGGAAATCAAATATTCATGTTTGAAGTAAATGCTTATTATAATTAAAACATTATTGATAATAACACTCAATGAGTATATTTGTTTTATTTGAAGCTTATACGGCAGTAGATTTAAGCACTATCTTCTGGAAGGATTTTAATTTTAGTCTTTACTTGTGGCGACTTCATTTATTTATCCTAGTTTTTATTTGAGGAATGCCAGGCCTCCACCGTGGTTCGGATTCCACGTTAAACTGTAGGTCCTCCATTTCACCTCACAATCACACTACCATTACACATTAGCGTAAGTGCGTATAACCCGAACGGGTAGTAAGACGCGGTCTAATAATAATAATAATAATAATAATAATTTTAATTTGAGGTATTTAACGTGCACTTTCTGAACCGACTGATTATATCTGCACACGAAAATTTCTATGAGCTAAAGTGAGTGGGCCCACCAATTTTGCTGAGAAAGCTATTTTCATATACCTTCCAGGTTTTTCTTACATACCACAATCTACATGGGACCGACGGCTTTACTTCCCCTCCGAAGGAAGTTGTACTACGGATTTTTATCGTCCAAGAAAAATCCGTCGACCCCGGCTGGGCTAGAACCCACGAACATTGGGTCACCCACTTCGGTGGCCACATGGTCTAAGGCGTTACTCTCGCAATAGACTAGACTGCCAATGCTCAAGGTTCAAATCTCGGTCAGGTGAACTGAGGGTGGTTTCCCCTAAATGGTTTACCACACTCTCCCTCCAAGCAAATGCGGGTACATCTCCACTGTATAGGTATAGCTTTTATAAACCCTAAAACCATAAGCGTAATTTGTACATAAGCATATAACACAAACGGTAATAAAACGCAGCGCTAAAATGCCAATCGTGTCCTGAGGCGAACACTTTACCTCAAGACCACCGAGGCCGGCGTAGCGACATTAGTGTCGTTATACCGTAGCACAAACAAAATAATGGATAATGGTATCTAGCCGGAGTTTTTTTGTTGTTGCTAAATATCATACATTATTATCTAGTAAACACTTCAGATGTGTCTAAATCTTAAAATTAAAATGGCCTTCATACAAATTATTGTGTTTGTAAGTTTAGTGCAAATAAAACAATGTATTTTTATTCATTCTATTTTTAGAGTGGTATTTAAACTCAAGGCCTAGAATATTTTGAATATCAAAAACTATATATTTATTTTTATCAGCAGTTGATTTTATCAAACGAGGTACTTGCCAACACTGTGCTAATAATAATAATAATAATAATAATAATAATAATAATAATAATAATAATAATAATAATAATAATAATAATAATAATAATAATAATAATACTTGCTATTATAATATGTAGCTTTCAATGTTAAAACTGACCATCGGTGAATTAAAGATAGAGTGTAAGAAAGGTGAATTCTAAGGAATTTTTTATCATAAGACTGGAGAAAGAAAAGAAAACAACATTATTGAAAACAAATATTTAAAAAGCAGTGGGTTAAGATTCTCGTCTTCCTTCGTCAGAGTCGGGCGTGTTAAACATTCGCCTAATCATTCCGGTCTCAATTTAAATGATGGTTGTTGGAACGGTCAAAATTGTTATATTATAAGTACACATTCTATTTGTCTGTATACTTTAGTCAACCTTGTGTAAATGGAAAGTTTTCAACTCAAATTTTGACAGTATTACTTCAAATTAAATTAAACTTATTGAATTGAATGGGCATATTTCAATAAGATAGAACTGTATGTCAAATTGCCTACAATTTGTGAGCTATTTTATTATTTGTGTAAATAATGAATTATATTTTAAGTGTGATTCTTGCAAAATAATATAATTCGTATGTTTATAATAATTAATGTTGATATAGATATATTTTCAAACCAATAAAGTATCTACTTTTGAGTTCGAGTCTAGAACACATTACTGGAATTTTATTATAAATATGACTGTTGATATTAAAGATACTAGGTATCAAATTATAAATTGCAGTGTTCAACACTCCTTTTATGACGTAACTCTTCAAAATATGTCCCTTGTCAAATAGTTTGCAAAGAGGAAACCAAACGATCTTTCCTTGGTAAATCCATGATGTAGAGAACTTTAGAAGGTGGTATTGTGAATATTTTTTACGTAACAATACTTATGCTACCCGACAGGTTTGTTCCCCCCTCCCCCTGCCCCTGCCTTCCGTCTGCCTACCTGTTTTATTATACACATTAATTACACTAGGTATGATGGAGGTAGAGTTTTAGAGGAATTGTACATCCAACCGGGATTCGAACCCCGATATACCCAGGTGCGGATTCGAGGGGAGGGGGTCAAAGGGTCAGTTGACCCCCCTGTGAAAGTTAAAAAATTAATACAAAAAACAAAATGAAAGTTCAAATTTTAGAAAGAAAATACAACATAAATAAATTATATACATTTTTAATCTTTTTACACGTACCCACCTCTTAAGACGGGTTCATACGTGTGTTATTCGTCTACGTTTATTAATTGTTCGATATGACTCACGCAAGGTGGAAAAAATATTCGTTTTTATGTACGAATATTTGTCGTGCATAGCGAGTAACAATGTTCTGCATAGAGACGGTAGACTATCACACATCAAAGAAGACTAATAATCGCCTGAGTGCTGTTCCTCCACGAATACCGAATATAAATATGTGTGGACAGCAGGAGCGGCGGAACTGTGGGAGCTCTGCCCCCCTGGAAATAATTGGACCCTTCCATGGAATAAATCCCTCCCCCCCCCCCGCGATATATTTCAAATCTTTGTTATTATACGAATATGAAGCTGAAAGATGGCCTTAAATCAAACTCCAAATGACTTCTAGATGTATGAATTGTCAAAATTTGCCGGAGAGGACCGCTTCAAATAACTACTAGACTAGAGGCATCTAACTCGCAGAAAATGTCGGGGTAGGAAAGCTCTAAATAGCTTCCAAGGGCATCCAAGTTCAAAAATGTCTAGGGGAGGACAACTCCAAATAGCCTAGTTTCTGAAATAATTTAATTTTCAACATTTTGTCGGTGGAAGACCACTTCAAAGATTATCTTCTATAGGTTCTAATCATCGTAAAAATTAAGGTGGGATTACTCTAAATAGCTTCGAGGGGCATCCAAATTTCCAAAATTTCTATGTGAGGAACACTTTAAATGGCTATAAAAGAATCTAATTTTTAAAAAAATCAAGGGAAGACCACACATAGTTTCTAGAGTGAACAATTTTTTCAAAAAATTGTTGAAGGAAGGTCACTCCAAATAGTTTATAAAAACTATCTGATTTTAAAAAATTGGAGAGGATAACCACGGTTTAAAACATACTTAAGATCAAATAGAATGAGAAACTATTAAAGGCTTTAAACATAAATTTACCTTGTAAGTAAATATTGTTATTTATAATTATGAACCCCCTTATGAAAATGATCTGGATCCGCCCCTGGATAACCCATCATTGGCAGTCCACTCTATTGCTGGAGTGACGTCTTGACCAGTCATGTCAAACTTGCGATGATTCTGTACGGCCCGCGGATTGATGAACCACATACAATGTAGTCTTTACTATAATTTTGTTTTATAAATACGTAGAAATACAGCATTAGGAATTGTTAATACTTATCACAGATTTAATCGAATTCATAACATTTTACAGATGTGCAATTTATCAAAGGATGCATGGTCAAAACTACCAATCTTTCTGGTTAAATAGGATAAGCCTTAGTATTTTTTTAAATCAAAATGTTCTTTTTGTAATAAAAATATACTTATTGGAGCTATTTTTACGAAAGCTGTGATAAGGCTACATTTTTTTAAATTTGGTCCTCTCAGCATTTTCAATTTTCAATGTGGCCCTTATGCTGAAACGAGTTTGAAAAGCTGCCTTGGAGCATTTGACCACCGTCTTATAAATTATCCCTACCGACCTAGTCCTCAGGCCGTTAATTTATCAATTTAATCAATCATACATTTCTTTAGGCCATTCCGGGGGTCAAATACAATACCTTTAACTCAGTAATCAGAAGCGTTACCAACTGAGCTAAGGTATCTGACTAAAGCCGGAAGTATTCAACCTGTATACAACTTGCAACAATACTCTTGGCTCTAATCCAGAGCCCCAAGTTGTGTTTATAATAATAATTTAGTTCCTATATATGTATATGTTCAATCAACTACTCTGAAAAATTCTTGGTTACAGGACCAAGCGTTTGTATTTAAATGTCCGAGTTTAATATATTATTAGCACCAGTCTTACTACCCGTTCGGGTTATACACAGAATTTAATATAGTTTGTCAGTCGATTACTGATATCACCATTGTTTTTAAAGTGCAATCCTCAGCCCGGCACAGATTTATCTGATTGCCAAACCCTTTCTTCACCTTTGACAAGACGTGTATTAATCACAATTGTGAATTGTGAGCAATGCCAGGCCTCCACCGTGGCTCGGATCCGCAATAAAATGTCCCAAACAAGAAGTGATTGTATTGGATGCTAGGTTGTGCTCGAATTGTAGTCCTACGACGTATGATTCACAGAGTGATTCAACCTCGCAATCTGTATACCTTGGAACGACAACAAGTGCGCGCGATTCCATCCGTGTACTCACCCAAGTGTTACGGACACTCATGAAAAGAAGAACGGCTAATGAATCCTAAATGAAAGAGGACAGGGACCAAAAATGACACATCTCCAATGTATGTAATAGAAAAATTTGAGGGAACGCGATTAAAAGCCGGTTTTTTAATAGTTTTTTTATAGTAAAACATTATTTTGGGCGAACTAAATAAAAATATATTTCTTTAGTACAAACATAAGAGTTAAATTTTCTTCACATGGTGATGTCAACAAGTTCTTGGAAATGTGTCATGAGCATAGCGGAGCGGCCTGAGGTAAATTTTTTCGCCCTGGTGTGATTGCCTTTTGTCGCCCCCCTTTGTAACTGGGGGATAAGAGTAAAATATGAAAATAATCCTCAAAACTCACAACTACGAACCTAGTACTATTATTTTCTAATCACGCCCACACTACGCTAGGCTAGGTTGGTGTTCTGTGCCCTATGCCAGAACCGTCGTTTCCGTCAATACCCTTATTTAATGCATCTTTAACAAATGATATAATAAAGTAATAAATTCCGACATCCTTGACAGATATTCAAGAATTGTTGATATCACCACGTGAAGAAGATTAAACTCTTTTGTTTTTACTGAAGCAACAGTTGGTTTTTTTTTATAAAGTTTTAATATAAAAATTGCAAAAAACACTTATCTTTTCTCGCGTTCCCCCACATCCCCACCTTAATGCAGCTAAGGGGACAGTCTTTTAGAGCAATGAGATGGGTTTCAGACGTCCAAAAATCCCTCTTTATTTACGAAACTGTTTTGATTGAGCACGGGGCGAATCCTGGACAGCTCAGGGGTAGAACATTGGCGCACAAGACTAAGGTCCCGGGTTTGATTCCCGTGTCAGGTGTCATTTTAAACTAATTTAAATTAACACTCATATTGTAAAATTATATCAATGTAGACCGCCAAAATATGTCTATATTTTCTACAGGTTTTCCAAATCACCATTCGTAAGAAAATCAAGTTATGTAAACATGTTCCCATAGGACTAAAAACCTTGCATTTTAAGTTTTATAACTACTATTAACAAAATCACAAAGAGGTGAAATTAGTTCATTTTAAAAGACGTTTCACGCACAGTTTAGAGATCAATGTAAATTATTAGAAACACACCCTTCCTCAAACAAATAGTCCATTTTTATTAGGGTAGCAACATAACATTTTAGGATGGTTGAGAATTACTTTAGGGGTTTTGAAACCTCAGAACAGCCCTGTTCATAAGAGTATAAGTGTAAGGATTATCCCGCAAAGTAAATGGCACCTTAAGAACAAGTCTAATTCACTTGCTTATTATTTGTAGATATATGATTCGCTATTACAAGATAGAAATCTAAACTAATTAAAATTGATCTAGCCGTGTCATTGGTCGAGCGGAGAGAAATATATTTAGACCCTAAATCTTAAATGTAGGCCTACTGGTTTCGATCCCGTATGCCATTTAAATTGAGTTAGTATTTTTTGTATGCGTCGTGCTATTCACCTGATAAATTCTACGCCTTCTCTCATTTAGGATTCATTAAACCTGGGCATAAGGTATCTGCTTTTGGTTTGAATCTCCAGGACTCTTTTCCCCTGGCTTTCCATTTTGGACAGGCCCGAGATCAGGCAGAGTGGGGTTAGAGCTTGTCGACCACTTTGCATGTTGCCACGAGTGTAGACCCTTGCAAGTAATGCAGAACTTTAGGATACTCACGTTCTTCCTTATGTGCATGTTACAGTAGCCCCATGGCTTCTTTGGTGCTGACTGACAGTTCACAGCTGACTTTGACAGTCAACATTTAGGTATATACTTAATTTTGACTGTCAGGTTGACAACTGACTAAACATATGTTTTTTTGCAGTCATATGGTTCGGCGTAGGGATACATTAATTTGGTCTGGTAGCTTTTCAAAGCCGTCAGCTGTCAGCTGTGAGCTGTCACTCAGCACCAAAGAAGCCATGGGGCTACTGTACAACACTATTCATGGGAGCCCGAGGGATGGGTACACGGGGCTTTATTGTGCGTTCCAAGGTAATCAAATTCCGTATTTGAAGTCATGCGGTAAATGATAATTTGAAGGTTTGGATGTTTAGTATTTTTTTTCTAGCACCACGTTTCACTAACCGTTCGGGTTATATGCTTGTCTACTAATTACGCTACTGGTTTTAGGGATTAGGAAGGTTTATATTTCACGGAAGTTTACCCGCATTTGCATATAGGGAGAGGGGAAAGAACACCACCCTATGTATACCCAACCAAGATTCGAACCTCGATCTTTCCGTCATCGGCAGTCTAGTTTACTGCGAGAGTAGCGCGTTAGACCACGAGGATATCGAGGTGGGTGTGTTTAGCGCTAGGACCTGCCTCATATTAGAGGCATCGTAGGGTAGCACAGTGCAGTGGAGGGGACTTGGGCATAGTGACAGAGTGTGCTATATTACACTGAATAGCCTCTCTGAGATGAGAGAACCGTATGGCTAATATTGGGAAACAACGTTGCCATTTTATGTTTTTCAAGGGGATAAAAACTCCATGGCGTCAGCCCGCAAGCGAGATATATCGACCGAGTGGCTGCCACATTTTGGCGAAGATAGTGTCAACTTCTGCGGATAGAGGGTGTTGTGTAGTCAGAACAACGAACTCTTCAACCGTTACTCTCAGTTTTATAGACCGGAGCAGCTTTTTTTTTTTTTATTCAAGTAGCTCCTCATTCATCTTCACGAGGCTGAATTGACCCCGTTCCAGACACACTACTTCACAGAAAAATATGGGAGCGGCGGGGATTGAGCGCGGGACCTCTGGTTCTTAGCCAGGAACTCTGACCACTAGATCACAGAGGCAGTCTTTGTGTGTTCAATCTACTCTTAAATATGAGACAAACTTGACAACGTTGGTTCGTCGAGGACTGCCAGTAACTCCTTACCCCAGCACACCACATTCCGACATGGCTAAAATCGAGGAGATTTGACAATAACCGCGAGAGGGAAGATAAAGCTTTCCTCTATGAGACCTGCAGAGGTGATTTTAGGTGTAAGTGATTTCTTTTTAGTCTTGTGTGGTGCAACTTTATTTTATTGGTAAATTACACCAAGGTAATTAATTACTTATTTTAATGGGTAGAAACTCGCAACAAAGTGTTTTTTTTTTAAGTTTTGTGTTTGATGAACTTTGTTGTTCATTCATTTGAATAAGTTATTAAGTATTTTCTTTCTATCATTTTAATTGGACGGAAAATGTAGTGTTCCAGTTTTTTTTTTTTTTTGCTGGTCATGGATAAATTGAATTCCAAGGGTATGTACCAGAGGGGGGTAATATATTTTTCATTATAACCAGTCACATGTGTGGCGAATGAGAAATGAAACTCTCCACACCATGTACAAATTTAGGAGCTAGGATGCTCAATCCTAACATTTAAAACAACACACACTGTTTTAACAAGTTTATTCAAAATATGTGCACTTCTACTACTTATTTCAACTGCATCAGACACAAATGATTGAACATTTCACAAATTGAAATGTAAGACAATTTAATGCGAAATTTGACAATACTTTAAACTGACAAGTTGCAGAAACATTTGCTGAATATCTGAACATAATACATATTTTTAGTTCCCCTAGAAATAAACATCAACAATGTGAGTTCTGTATTTTGACTTGATGAATCTCATCGTAGATAACGTTGATCCAAACATGGACAATAATTTATAAATGTCCGATTTAAAAGTTGGGAGATCGTTGTCAGTCACAATAGATTTCCACATATCTGTGACTGAAGAATTCTTGTACATATAGTGTTGGTAAAAAAAGATAATGGAGGGGAGTATTGAATGAAAGTGTTACGTCAGTGATTCATACAGAAAGTGGAATGCTTTCAATGAATGATATGCAAGAAATATCAAGTTACAACCAGCACGCGCTGTCAGGCACCAGTTTAATTTACTGTGAGAGATGGAAAACTCTAAGTTTGGTAAATTGTATTTACTTAATGCCGGGATCACGATCAACTTAATGTTAACTTAACGTATGGGTGATTACGATTCACATAACTTAACGTAACAACTCGAGCCAAACATCTTCATTCTCGATTATGATCTGTGATTTGTACTAGTTTTACAGTGTTAATCTGTGAATGTTTACAGTTTTCAATCGATATAATAAATATATATTACAAAATTTTTGATAAATTTAGCTTTCCTATTTTCGTTTAATTATTTTGTTTCAATTTCTGATCACTAGAACTTATGCTAAAGAGTAAACATTGGTCATAATACCAACAAATGAATTACTAAATAGCCTGTTGACGTCACTCGCATAGTGATTGGCTGGTTAGATCACGTGATACATTCAAGTAACGTTCACTTAAAGTAAAAACCTCCCAGGGCAAGTCAACGTTAGGTTAACTGCATCGTGATCGCTTTCCATTTAAACACACGAGGAGGTCCTTTACGTTAAGTTACGTTAAGTTACGTAAAGTTAACTTTAAGTGAACGTTAAGCTGATCGTGATCCCGGCATAAGGGAGGGAATGATGGTGTGATTGAAGGAGTGGTACTGACGTAATCTTTTTATAAATATGTATAGATAATAATTATTGATTACACTTGTCCTGTTACCCGTGGTGGGAGACAAACAGTATAAAGTTTGATTCACACGTTTTGCTGAAAATAGAAAGTAGAATATTTTTAAAGGGTGCAGAAATTCACAAATTAACAGAAACGTTATGCTTTGTAACCCAAACTAGAAACAGTTGATTACCGACGTATTTTATAAATACAGTATATCACAATGAAAACACAAGCACTATATATTTAACGAGTTTTCAAATCATATCACAACATTATTTATATTAGCACCGCGTCTTACTACCCGTTCGGGTTATACGCTTAAGTACTAATTACTCTAATGGATTAGAATTTTGAGGGTTGAATTTAGAGGAAGTGAACCCGAATTTGCGTGGAGGAGAGTGGAAAACCATTTGTGGAAAACCATTTAGGGAAACCACCCCCAGTTCACCCGACCGAGATCGAACCTCGATTCCCCGTCCTCGGCGGTCGAGCTCAACACGACTAGCGCGTTAGCCAACTACGCCACCGAGGCGGGTATCACAACATTAGAAGCAGCTGTCAAAATCACGATTTGTAGGCGCATGCACACTGATTGATTCGGTTGGTTTTTAAATTTGATTGGGTCTACTAAGCTGATTTTTTTTATGACCGTTCGGGTTATACGCTTATGCACTAATTACGCTAATAATTTTAGGGATGAGGAGGCTATATATAGAGGAAATTTACCCGTATTTGCGTGGAAGAAGAGGGAAAACCATTTTGTAGAAACCCCCTCAATACATCCGACCGGAGTCAAGCGTCGATCTCCCGTCATGGGAGTCTACTCTACTGCGAGAGTGATGCCTAGACCATGTGGTCAACGATGCGGGTAAACTGATGTTGTCAGGCAGAAAAAGAAACTGAAGTTATTCTAAGTCGCATTGAACAGACAACGCCGATGAGCTGAAATCTTGTGATTTTGTTTTAAAGCTCGTCACGTGACTACGTTTCTGCGCTGTTTTTCGCGAACGTGTGACTCCACAGTACGGCGTTGGACTCACATTGTAGGCCTATTTGGTCGTCGTTGATGGTCATTTTGGAGATCGATCCCAGGTTGAATTCATTTGTTTGTTATTTCCCATTTGTGATATTCACCCTGGCTTTTTTTTTAAATAGTTTTTTACGTTAATGGGGGTGCATTACTCTTAAGTTATCCTTAAATATCCATACCCATTGATTCAAGTCAGTAATAACCTTTGACCCGCTTTAGTGGCCGAATGGTCTAAGGCAGTGGTCCCCAAACTTACCAAGCAGAGGGCCACATTAGAATATTCCAAGTTCTAGGTGGGCTGGAATGAACACGATACATACAATACAATACACACATTATATATATAATGTATCAGTTTGTTCCAGATCTCATTTCGATATATGCATATCTTATAACCATAGTTAAACATGACTAAAATGTAAGTTGTGCAGCCAACATAATTACCCCCTCCCTCCTCAAATTGGAGACTTACCTCGGACCAGACCCTCCACTCAAAATACACTTTATGGAACGCGGCTAGCGTGGATTTTATATATTGCATTCAGGAGAACCATCATTACGGTATTCATCATTGATTTTTTTTAAAAGGTTTTTCAAAGAGTCCGCGGCACTGATAAACACATTCCGTGGGCCGTATTTGGCCCACGGGCCATAGTTTGGAGGACCCTTGGTCTAAGGTGTCACTCTCGTGTTAGACTAACCTACTGATCGCGCAGAGATCGGGGTTTGAATTCCGGGCGAGTATACTGAGGGTTATTTTTCCTAAATAGTTTCCCGCTCTCCTTCCACGCAGATGCGGGTAGATTACCTCTAAAATACTTTCTTCCTCATACTATTCCAATAGAGTAAAAATCATCGTAAGGTGCATGTAGCTATCCTGAAAAGGTAATAAGAAGCAATGATAGAAAAAATAACCTTTGAGGCACTCAAAAACATAAGTCCTGTCAGGCTGAGGCTCTACTGTATAATTTATTAGATTTCCAAGATATTTGCGTTAGTAATCAGGAAGGTCCAAGGCGCTAATATCACAAGCATGTTAAAAATTGGTTTTTTGTTTGTTTTTTTAGTGAAACATTATACGTAACACTTATCAAATTAATTTTTTTTTCATTTCAATTTACATATTTTCATTCAATTTACTCATATAATACAAATTATCTTTGATTAAAAACTTGTAAAAATGAATGAGTTGCACCACTTAACGAGATGTGTACAAAATTATTTTCAAGTCAAAATATTAAATAGTTCAATTTTTTTTTCTAAACACGCATGACTGTAAACTGGGCAAAATAACAAAGGAGAGGGAGGTCTTAAGATTTCATCTCCTCTACTATTCCAAAAATTTCAGAAAATACAAGAACATTAAATTAAGGTTGAAGTTAATTTTTTAAAGCTACTGAACGGTAAATAAAGCTACGCTATTAATGAATCCATCATAACATCATAAACTAGTTATTTTAAGATATTGCTGTTTGCATACATGCGGCCGACTGAATCATACAGCCGTTTAAGTCATTGAGGGTAGGTTCCAGCCGTCTATTTTCGTGGCCTGTGATGTCACGAATCGAAACACAAGACGTCTTTGTTCACAACCCCACCCTCCCTCTACCACAACCCCAAATTGAATCAAGAAACGTGTCTGACCAGATTGATAAATTGTACACTTCCGTTTATCATGAAAGGTAGCATTTTTACCTTGACTTGTTACACCATGGTCCTATCTTTAAGATATATCGTTAGTGGAATAATGCAAGGTAGGCTTGCTACCTTACAGAGTAAACTAAGGTCATAGAAAAGGGATAAGTATAGAAACGCCACTCTAATGTTGGCAAGTAGAACCACATCGCTAGCGTTCGAGGCTCCACTACCGCGAACTAAAAGATTCAAAGCGGGACGTTATACATTTGGAACAAAACGCATTTTCTATTTGCGAATGTTAATTAATGTTAATCAATTCTTATATTAAATGTCATATTTCATCTATTTTATAGATAAAACACGTTATAAAATGGAAAATATAGCTAAACCCCTTCCTTAAAATAAATGACAAATTGTAAACAAAAAAGTAATGGCGAATTTACATAGACTTCACACTTCCTTTTCTATGGCCTTCACGTCCACGCATGCGCATTTCTCTGTGACGTCATTGCAAGCTTCTCCAAGCGATATTGCCCCAAACTAGTTTACGGGCTCATTTATTCCTTTAAGAGAGCCCACTCCATGATTAAGGGTAAGGTTGAGAGCTTTGTTCCCTTCCTCCTCACCTTCCTCTTTCCTCCCCCTTCCCCGATCACCCTTTACCACCACCCCAATTTGAATCATTGAAACTTGTCCGACTACATTGCTAAATGTACGCTGGGTATGGCCAGACTGGGCGAGCGACTAAAAAGTAAAATAAAACACATTGGTTGTAATGAGAGGTGGCCAGACTGGAGCGAGCGACCGAGCGCGTGCGCTTGAAAGATAAAACTGGTTATATTTTTCAAGCACGCGCGCTCGAGATGGAACAGTCTAGTCTACAGGCGCTAGGCAATATTATTGTATGTTGGTTCATTGAGTGTTAGGAAAGCTTCTAAATTTGACATGATATTTGACGTTTTTATAGTTATCGATAGGCTTAGCACATTTTCTACTAATGGCCTAGTTTAATTGGCAAGACCATAAACTATATATACATATACGAGTGTATAGATATATATGTAAAAGTGATATGCTAAAATACTTCCAATATTATAATCAAAATAGGCCTTTGCAAATAAGAATCACCATTAGCGCGGATAAAGGATGGGGAAACCCCAACGATAAATCACTTGTCAAAAACCACCTTCAGTTCACTGAGCCAAGATTCGAACCTTTGCCTCCTCGTCAACAACAATCGAGAGCTATCTGCTAATCACGCGCTCGCTCGCCAGTTTGGCCACGCAGTCGCTCAGTCAATCGCTCACTCGCACGCTTGTCAGTCTGGCTGAATCCTAAGTGCTTTGCTTTGAACGACAAGAAGATAGCAAAGACAGTATTTTTTTTACAATAACTTTTACTACTACCTCTCATTTATAAGGAACAAAGATAGGATTATTGGCTAACATCGAATATAATTTCGTAACTTCCTCCGTGGTTTCCTCCAACTTCACATTTTGTTGTTTCGATGAGACATCATTGTTGTATGGGTCCTACTTGTTTCTTATCTAGAAAGGTTTGCGGTTAGCGGAGGGCGGAGGGAAATGGCAATGCTTCATTGAAGAGTCATGAAAAAATCTGACCACAGTCCTTGATCAACTACACTTAAAATCACCGCCGAGGGAATTGCATCTCTTATGGAGAAATGATTTCTCTTCGCTCTCTCTCAGTTAAACGTTGCCAAATCTCCTCGCTTTCAGTTATGTCGATAGTAACATGTCGCTATAATTAATTTAGTGTATTTAAAAGATTAATTTTAAATTTATACTCAAAGTAGCGTCAAAAGACGTGAGAATGGTTTGGTGGGGGCTAGGGCAAAAATGAGATTTTTGCCTTTTTCAGGATCGTACCGTGGAGGGGTTTTTGGGGTTTCAGTTATAATTTATTTCCCGATAAAATCGAGAGTATAAAGCTAAACAAAATACATATAATAATAGACTGGTGATGAGGGGAAAGGAGATTCTATTAGCAATTTTTTGCTATCTGATGTAGCTTTTTTTAGCTAGACTGGATGAAACTATTTATGTACAGTACATTTTACTTTAAACTACTTAATTTTTCTTAATGAAAATTTAGGATTGTAAAAAAAAAATTTGTAAACACCCACATGATTATTGTCAAAGAGTAATTGTCAAATAGTTTAATAGATTGCTTTTAAAGGTAAAATTACCTTTTTGATCTCATTTTAATGAAAAACATATTTTTAAATTATTTTACAAAAATAAATTTCAATTTTTTTAAAATTTGTTTCCACCACAATCTTTTGAAGTCATGGATGGTCCCTGTAAGTAAAAGGGTTAAGACCCCTTGATGTTTGACTTTGGGGAAACAAAACTAATATTGCTGTACAAAATAATATGTTTAACTTAGTCCTTAGAGAACCTTTTAGTTAAACGGGACAAAAAAAAACTGAATAGGAAGGGTAAGCCGCCAAAGAAATATCAACTTTTTGAACATGATTTATTTCTCAATAAAAATAAATTACAATTCACAAACTTTTGTACGACTAAAATTAAATCTAAAGGGTAACAAACAACATAATGTTATTGAAAATAAATCATCACAGTGAAATAAGTGCAGTAATAATTGCTTTAAGCCTTCTATCATTTTCTTCATATTTGGCTTAGAGTTGTTTTAATTCATTTGTCATCAGTGGCTCGCGTGCCGTGCAAATTAGGCGGAGAGTTGCAATTTTCTAAGGTCTGAGGTGATGTACGCAGGACCCAAAATTTCCCATAGTCCCAGCGAATGCCTGATTTTATTTCCAACCTAATGCCGCCTTAATTAAAATAATTATTATAAACCGGTGTTTTACTAAACAGCATAAATAAAACTCGATTATTTGCTCTCACAAATTTACTTATTATTATTTTATTTGGGTTAATGTGAAATATAAGCGACATTCAACAAATGACTTAACTCAAGTAGTATTGATATAGCCTGGTGAAATTAGAATATGTATTGAAAATCATTTGACAATACAAATACACTTTTTTTAATGTGATATAAATTCATCAAGGCTATAAAGAAAAGTATTATCATATATATCTATATATAGTTGTGTGGTTTATTTTGATATTAGACCATTTATTAGAAATTTGAATTTATTTATTTAATATTTAGTACATTTTCATGTGTTATTCTGCTATTAAATTTTACGATATTATCCCTCTTGAATAATTCGCTATTTAACAGGTCTTTCATATGTGCCTTTTATTTTTAATAATATCAATAATGTGTGTGACTAAAATTATATCTGTCTATAGAACTAAGCACTTTGAAATTAAAACTATGTGTGCTTAGTTTGATTTGTTGAATAACTTTCTAAGAAATGTAAAATATTCAGTAGTAGACATATTAAAGTTCGTTTTGTTTTTACCCAAACATTACGCGCACATTTCACTAAATTAATGTGACACATCTTATACTGTAAATATTTATTTAAAGTAAACTTTCTAAACCAGTGATTCTCAACAGGTGTGCAGTCATTTCTTTAAAAATTGGGATTCTCAACTTTTTGAACATCAAAATATACTAAAACTATAACTAGGTCTACTTAGCGAACTTGAACATAAAAAAGAGTCACCATATTGTTTATACACCCTAATGTTTAAATTGTGATAATAAAGTAAGTAATATTTGTTTTGGATTTAAAGTTTTATGCATTTGAATCACCAAAATTCTAAAGATATAGATTTTTAAAAGTTCTAATATTAGTGAAATAAAAAATAAATAAATACAAACTCAAATATAACATTGATATTATAATTTATTTATTTTAATGTTATTTTCAGAATTAAAAATAAACATTAATAACACAAGTTGTTGTATATCTTCATTTACTATGAATTATAAAAGGGTCTTTAAAATTTCCGTAACTAACTTGATTTTTTTTTTAAATACGCAACTTGCCATTTAATCTCTTCGAGTGTAGTTTTAAAGTCTGTTGCGAATACTTATCGGTTGAGAGCCACTAGTCTAAAGCGTGGTATTCGTTGTAATATTGTCTTCAATCTAGATATAGTTATTTAACCTTATTTTTCAAGTAATCTACTTATCACGATGCAAGTTACCTACAATACCTTCACAAAAATTGTCCGGCTTAAAGTGGAACTTTAGATGGAAAACTGGTAACTTCTTGTGACAGGGACTGTATTAAATACATGTTTGTGTTATTGTGTGTGTATTTTAAAACAATATGTTAAGAGCTATGATCTGATTTCTATAGGAAGCCCGTTATTTGAAAACTTAAAACCCATGTTGCCACAATGACAGAAAAAAAACTGTATTTACATTTCTATACCGTTTAATTTATAATGTAAATAGAAATTATACAGTAATACATAAGAAAGTATCATTAGAAGCTTTTGATAAGATTTTTAATTAACTTTATATTAAATAAGTCAAATAAGCCGTATTTCTAAAATTCCAAATTTTAGTGACTTTATATCAATGGTGGTGATCAGGAGTGGGCTTCCTATAAAAATTAGGGTTTATGTACTTATTTTCGTAGGAATTGGCATTTATAAGTTTTTTGTTAGGGTTAGAGACGTGAGTTATTAAGTGGTTATCATGCAAGACATGATTACAAGTAGGCTGCCATAAATACAGGAATTTTGAAGAAATCTTAAAGCACCGTAAATATAATATAAGGTGAAATTACAAGATTTATGTGTAAAAAATGCAAATTAATATGTTCAGTATAAAACTAGGGAAGTTTTTCAATTACATAGGCAAAAGAGTTTGATTTAACCAAAATAGTGCAACATATATTTTTGAATTAGTTTTTAATTGCTCTGTATAAGCATATGTTAAACAAAACTAATTTGATCGAATAAATTGAAAAAATTACACCTCGAAACGGGAATAGAGCCCGGGACCGTTGATTTAGCACGTCAATTCATTACCACTGAGCTATCCAGGGATCGTCCCGTGCTTAGGGTCACTCTTCACTGTTCTTTTTTTTTTTTTTTGCTTGGAACGTACATTGTATTTGTACTATTTTCAGGATAAATACACAACCAAGATATCGGTAGCTATGATATCAGTGATATACAATGATAAATACACGTTCATAATAGATTCCGCCTTAAAATATGATAAGAATGACCCTAAGCAAGGTACAATCCCTAGAGAGCTCAGTGGCACCTAAGCCAAAGGTCCCGGGATCGGTTCCCATGTCTAGCTATAATTTTTCGATTATATTCAAAATACTAATCATGTCCGTAATTATAATCGTTCATCTGCCAAGCTTTGCCTTTCATGTATACTAATTGTGCAGCGTTGCTTACTTCCATAAGGTTTAGTGCTAAATATTTGTAAATGAATATAAAGAATAAAATTGAAAACGTTTTTAACATCATATAGAATATGTATATATACATAATATTTAATAAGCTATGTGTAGAATTTTATTGAAGTATTTTATTTCACCGTATGTGTTTTTGATTTTTCCAAAAAACGTTTTACATATATTTTTAGTAAGTTTTTATTTAACTATATATATTGTATTTTAAGAAGTGTTTTATTTAACTATATTTATGCATATTGTATATATATTTCTCTGCCTAGTTAAATAAAAAACTTCTTCCAGCATTACAGGAAAATTTAAAAACTTATTCAATAATATAATTATGTAACACTTTTTTTTTAATAATTAAACTATTTTGTTTATGAAGTTGGAAAACGTCCTTCGTTCTATACAGTACAGAACATATTTCTTTGTATTTTGACACATAAATAAGACATTACTAATTATTTTTTTCTAAAACAAATTTGATAAGCTAAACTATGAAATAGAAGAGACAAAACCAAGCAGTTTTCATGTGTGTACCACGTCCCACTATCCGACCGGGCTATCTGCATGTTTACCTACCCTACTGGGCAGGTATGAGTACGGTATAATTTAAAGTGTACCCGCATTTGCGTGGATAAAGAGTGGGAAACCATTTAGGAAAAACCACCCTCAGTGCACTCAAACGATATCCAAACCCCAGCCTCCCCGTCTCCAGGAATTAAATCTATTTCGAGGATGACGCCATAGACTATGATAACACCGATACGGTTATCCACCATCCGGTTTTTTTATCCATTTGTATGCACATAGCATAAACTACTATATAAAAAAATTAAACGTAAATTAGTAAATGTACGATTATATCCTAAAACAACAAATGAAATAAAACAAACAAGTAAACCATTAAGCAAAAATAGGGTTTTATATATTTTTTTAAATCAGCAACGAACCCTACATTTAGTCGATAGACTATTAAACTAAACAATATAAAGAGAGAGAAAAATTGTACAGTATATTTCATGCCATTTCTAGTATATTTAAAATATAAACTAAATATAAATATTAATGTCTGACAGTAATATTTTTAACAATTTCATATTTATTTAATAATAATTAAACATCAACAATTCTGAAAATAAACGGGACGTGTGCTTAGAAAGGATGTTTCGGTTCACAATATTAGCATACGGGGCTAGGAATCCAATATTAACTTAGTTATTTTCATTAGTACATATTCAAGCTACGTAAATAATTAACGAGCTACACACTAGTTATTTACATTGAATAGAGAAATGTGATTAAAAGTAGCAAAACTATTAATAATATTATGTGTCGGAACGTTCAGATAGACATGATACGTGCAAAGCAATGCCAACGTACAGTACATAAAAAGCATTTTGTACACTTTATGAAATATTTCTTCACTAAAACATTATATAAAGACACACCTAACATGGCTAATTGTTTTTACATCTAAACCTGTTATCATTTTTGATGATTTGTAAAAAAATGACAAAACTCAATACAATTGACTTGAAATTTATTTGGATTAATATGTATTTCCTTAAAAGCATTTTGGTACTCGTCACTATTGGGAAGGTATTCAAAAGCTTTTATTGTTTATTGTTTCAAACTATCTAAGCTAGTATAATATATCTGCTAATTAGCTATTCACGTTCAATTAAACACTAATCACTAAAATTAACAGAGCAATCACATTGTTTACCATTTGCGTATGTATGATAAAATTGTAATCCTCGCCATGTTAATCTTTTTATTGTAAAAACGTGAGTTTTAACTCAAGCTGTTGCCATCAGAGTTAATTTTTCTTTACTCGTTTTATTAGGCCGAATAACGTGTGAATCAGAAATAGTTTAAGATATTACTTTAAACTTAATCGGGTTTTTACCAACGTGCTCAGTACATTTCTTTAATCCACAGAAACGTCAGATTGTATGAGTTGTCATGAGAAAATTATTAGCGCTGATCTTCATCTTATCTGTAAGTTAATCAATCAAATTAATAATATAGGACTGATAATACTGAATAAATTATCATGGGAAAAACAGATTTGTATTGTTTTAAGTTTGATAAATTTGCTATGAAAAAATTAATCCTGTTGTGTTTGAAATGTGATTATTTTCTGATATGTCATTAAAAAAAGATTGAATGCAGTAAATATATGTTTAGGTGATTAAAAATGATGATAATATAAATAAAAATATGGAAGAAATATGATTGATTAACCTTTAAATATAAAAGTAAGATTTGATAAGATTTGTTCAGAAAATTCCAAGTCAATGAACATTTATTGCCGAGAAGAATTATATAAATGTTTGGGGTATGGAATGTTTTCAATAATAGATCAATAATTTTTCTATGTGGACGTAATAATAAAGTTTGCAGGCTTTCTCTTTAAGGAAGCATCATAGCATAAGTCTATTATGTATCTTTTTTTCAAAAAGAAGGTTAATTATCTGCTAGGATATAACATACCTATCTTGGCTGTGGAATGATTGATTTAGATAATGATTTGAGAGCAGGGGCGTAGGAGCAGGATGAACTCCGGGGCCACCAGATTACCCCAAAAATTGAGATGATTGCCCAAAGTGCATGCTAGAATGCACAAAGCAGCATCTGATCAAATTGTCTTGTACATGTGTTATGGGTGCCACTGTCGGCAGTGTATTCTAATTTAGAAATAGGGGCAGCTTCATTTCTGAGCAGGGAGTCAAGCCCAAACCAGAGCCGAAAACTGAAATTTACAGTTATTGAACCAGGACTGTAACAGGAGCCCTAAAAATAAATTGCTAAAGAACCAGAACAGGAATTGGAATCAATATATATTTTTAGGTTCATAAAGTTTGTACATTTTTAATTTTTTATAGTTGCATTTTATGCACTGCTTTCTTTTTAACTTAATTTTATTTTGAAATAATCTATTTTCCCATTTCTTAGGATTATTGTCAAAGTATTTTGTATATTTTTATATAAATAAATTTTTATTTTGTTGTAATGTTTAAAAAATATGTGTTGCTAAATACTAATTTTATAATATAAGTATGATTATTAAATAAAATATTGAAAGAACCGTAACCAGAACTGGAACCCAATTAAGAACTAAAAGAACAGGAGCATTTATTTTTCTCAAACTGGAAACAGAACCGGAATTTTAAAATGTTTGTTTGGAGAACCGGGACAAGAACCAGAACCAATAAATATTTCGAATTGACTTCCTGTTTCTGAAGGTGCCACAATCTCATTTTTACCCCAGCTCCCAACTATTGAAAACGTCCCTACACCCCTGTCTGATAACAAAATGATAACGCCAACAGATAAATTATCTATAGCCTATATCAAAGAAGCAAGCATACACAACGTTCAAAGAAATACAACATAAGTTATGAGATAATCCTATATTTTATAGGAGGGTTGTATATTGGAAAAATTTGACTTTTATCAAGCTTGAGTTGTTTTGTGTTCAAAATCTATTCTTTTAAAAATAAACTCCACTTAAAAATAACATCCATCAGATAAAATAAGATTTATCAGCATTTCGTAGGACCGGTTATACTTTTGAACAGTTTCGGTCGAAAAAATATATTACTATAAAATATTTGGATATTAATTTGTGGTAAAACTCAAATATTCACTTCATAATATATTTTGGTTAAATTTAACTATTTTAATTGAAGACTATTTTAATTAAAGGATATCCGTTAATAATTCAAACTTGTGACAGAAAAAAAAGATATGACAGTTTCCGTCATAAAAAGTGACCGGATATTAAATTCAAGCCGGTTAATTTTTGTAGCGCTAACTGTGAAGTTTATATTTTTATTTTAAAATAAAGGCTACAATAACTGATTTCCAAATAAATTATTTAAAAAAATGTATTGGATGAATTTACAAGATGCTTAAAATAATGTAACGTACACATTGTAGACTCTATTTAAGAACATAGCCCTCCTTCCTTGGATCAATAAATCTTTTTTTTAATTCAATGAAAATAATATTTAACATAAGTTGTAACACACCCAAATCTACCGATGCTATTACACATTTCAGACAAATAGTCCCGTATGAAACATTTAACACATAATTTCTTCTTACATCGAATAAATTGTTGTTTTTATCAAGTGCACGGGAATAGCCAAAATTTTGTTTCATAGTAATTGACAAAAGTGGTACTCGTGTGTAGAATATACATATTTGAAGATACAACTATGATTATTTGTAACACAAATAATTTTTTTTTTTTACAATCTGGTCTTACATGATATTAAGTAATAACTGACATAATATTGCAAGTGGTTCGTGTTGGTGAGAATGATGTTGATGGATGTAATAAAGGTTTGTGTGGCTTCTTGGTGCCACTCTAGATTGTACAAGAGGTCGTACAGTTGAGGTTTACTTGTTTACGTTGGCTGTACGATAATCCCGTTCCATTTATTATTTATTCTCATTTGGAGCTGGGTTCTGAAATCAGAAAGGGGAAGAAAAAAATACAGATCTATTAAAGTCTGGAATGTTTGATTAATGATGATTCAGAGCTACAGTCAATAGGGGGGGTAACGGGGCTTGTTCACGCTTGACCCTTTGGCTCACAAGGCTGAGAGATTATGGACATACTTTTAAAAACCATGCATAGTGAAATAACTTAGTTGTTTTTTTAATGAATGTGTGCACTGCTTATATGATTTTGATAGGAAAGGATTTTTTTAGAAAATACAAACCTATTTTATTATGATCAACATTGATAGCATTTTACTATATAACTATTGTTATTTTTTAGTTATACGTTATAATGTCTATTTAAAGGATATCTTCAGATCACATGACCTGAATTATTGTTATATTGTTTTAGTAATTTTTTTAACTGTCAGGTATTTCCCTCTCCAACCGTATTTAAATACAATATGCATTGCTGTAGAGAACATTAATTTGCTTAGTTCTTCTTATTTATTGATCCATAAATCTAAATAAAAAAAGATGGAGTCAATGGATTGACAATAAATTACTAAGGAAATCACGAGTGAGCGTTGCTGTTTAATGTATTTTCTTCTTCCTTCACCTCCTTCTCCTACTGCGCTCCTCTTCCAACCTTTTCTATTTGCCACCTTTCATTGATCAAATTTGAAGAGGGTATTGAATGATGTAGACAAGATTCGGGGAGATGATAATTAGACTAATTAGATTTTCTAACTGCTATTAACTTCCATGAGAACAATGGGAAGTTTGGGAAAGGCTGAATGCTACATTTTATAACCGGAAATTAATTCAGATAAAAAACATTTATCGAATAGTGGCATACGCAAGAGAGTTCAGTGCGTGATTGTCACACTGATTTCTTTATTTAACTATTTTGAAAGGGATTGCTATTTCACGTCTTAAAATAACATAAAAATACCAAGAGGAGGGTGGATTTTAAAGTATTGGGTCAAAAATCACATGGATAATAAATTCAAAACCAATTCGTGGAAGGATATAAGATTTATATAGTCGACTGGAATCAAGTCCTGAACCTTCTAAGGCAAACAAGCAAATACTATACAGTGACAGAAATAATTGTGTAAAACCCACTTTTTTTGGGTTCGGGACCAATACAACTTAAATAAACATCCATTATAATCTCGATGTGAAAAATTCTCACGATTTAAATACTTTCTATAAGTAAAATAGAAATAAAAACTACTGGATGTATGAGTGCGAGGTTATAAGTGCGGCAGAAGGGAAGCGCGAGTAATTTACAGTTTTTAGCGCATTAACATTTTTGACCAAAATATAATCAATATTTCTCAAAGCAACGTAGAGTTTAGTTTTCTCCATGCTAATATCAACAATCTTGAATATATCTGTCAAGGGTGTCCTGGAGCTATGTAAAACTTTTTCTCTTTATTTAAAGTGTTTGACAAATGTTCCAGGACCTTGACAGATATTCAATCTGTTGATGTTAGCACGTGTAGAAACTAAACTCTATGTTGCTAGGGAAAGAAATATTGGATTTATTTTGGCCAAAAAATTAATTCTATAAAATTAAAATTCGCCTTCGCCGCCTTATGAAGTAGCAAGAGAAGCATTGCACATGAAAACAGGTCGGTTCGAGCAAGGATAAGTCAATATCTAGTATGTAGAAAATATCCAATGTTCCTTATAATATATGATATTATGAATAATAGTTTAAAGTGGCTTATATTATATATATATATATTAAACTGTGTCTTACACTTGTTCAGTTTACTACTATTTAAGGTATTTCTCATTGCATGAGGGTGAAAGTATTAGAAAACACCTCAGTAGACTCGACCGAGGTTCGAGTCCCGATCTCCTGGTCATCAGCGCCAGTCTGACATGAGCTTGATGCGTTAGATTATTCGGCTACTGAAGTGGGTAATATCTAGTAAAAAAAGCATGTGTATATATAGCTAAGAGTGTACTTTGTACTTATTATAAACTCATCATAGCTCTAACTATAATTTTCAAAATTTTCTATTAGCACTGTCACCTGTTTCAGATTTGGTTTTGGCCCTAGTTGGATGGGTCAATCTTTCCTTTACTGGTCAGTCCTTGCTCATATTATACCTGAAAGTAAAAAAAAAAAAATGTTAAAGTACGTTTTGAATAGCCAAAAGATTGACTTTTAAATCATTAATTTTTAACAAATGAATTTAAATGTGTAGTAAATAATTGTGGTAATACAGGTTATATTGAGTGTTGTAAGACTACCTGCATTGGAACGAGTAAAAATTCTACTAATCTTTCTCCATTTAATAGGAAGTGCCTTTTAGAAAATACAAACATATTATTGTGTGGCCAAAATCGATAATAATTTACTATTTTTATAAGAGCTTTTTTAGCGTGTAACCCGAACGGGTAGTAAGACATGGTGTTAAAAGAAGTAAAAAACATATAAAATATTTTATAGATGTCGATAATAACTTCCAAAAGTGACAGTTACAGATCATATGATTTCACTAGAACATTCCCTTATATTAATTAATACTTTTTAAAAAAAACCTACAGATTGTGTCGAAAGTTTATTCTTGCTGCACTACATAAAAAAATATTCCACTGAGGAGCGATTTTCCAAATTCCAATCCGCTAGAAAAATATTGAAACAATCATTTTAAATAGATGTAATGTCTATAACCCGGTTCACACGAAACAATTTATTGTACATGAAACTGTACAAGATTTGGTCACATTAATTGCAACTTAGTTTTACCCCAAGACTGATCAACCGGGACGTACAGTCTCTTACAATATTGTTTATAATAGATGGCTTATTGATTTTTTTTATAGCTAAATATTTATTGAATATATTTTTAAATGACATTTCTTTGAAATAAATATTTACCTAACCATCCCTAATTAAAATAAATAAATGACAATTTTCCAATTGAATCTTATTCTTCCTAAACAGCTGAAAACCCCGCCATTTCGGCTTCAATCTCCTCTAAGACTCAATTAATATCTTTTTAAATCAAGTATATGTATTTTTGTTTTTATTGATAACTAGTCAATAATAAATTCGACATATTTAGGAATCTAGTAGACAATTAGAATTACATAATTTATCAAAAGCTGTACGTACATTAAAAATACAATAAATAGGGCGTGCTATAATCCTACAATGCAACTTACAAGATTTATTATAAACCATAACTAAGCTGTGCAAAGTAAATCTTGTACAATATTTGTTGTTCAAAAGGCAAAATCTTGTGACCACAACATCTTGTACGATATTGTGTCGTGTGTACCGGGCTTAACCAATACCACTCGTTTCAAGGCCAATGTGTCATTCTAAATATTTCTTCAAGTCTTATTTGTATTCATAGCAAAATAATAAAACCTGGCTCTGCATAAGTGTTTGAAATCGCGTTAGATCTATAGCTATAATTAAATGGCTATGAAACATATAGGAAAGGGTTCGATTCAAATAAAATACAGAAATTCAAATTTATAAGAAAATATTTCTTTACGGTAATATTCTCTTATTTTTAAATATTGCGATATTTAATTTCAACACCATATTATAGTAAACACTAATATATTGTACTAATTTGCGTTGTCGATTTTTAAAATACATTTCAAATCAACTATTCGTAACATTCATTATGAAAATGGAGATCGTCTGTTGAAACGCAGCATTAAAGGATAAAAGATCATGAACACAAATAATTATTATGCCCCGTAAGTACGGGCAACGTTTTCGTAATTGATTCAATAGGGAAACTTAGTAAAAATTATGGCAGCTATTACTAAATAACCAGAGAATTAGCTATTACGAAATATACGACGCGTATTATCACGGTCGTTGTTTTCTTCCTTGTATTGTAAATAGATGAAGAAACCAACAAAAATAAGTTTTCTTTCAGCAAATGATTTGTATTTGTAGAAATTAAAAGTTATACTTCTATATTTTAAAACAATACAGGGATTTTTAAGATTAAATCTATAAGAACACATTTAACTAAAACAATTGTCTCAAATTAATTTTCAAAATAAACACATTTTGTTTAACTTTTGTTTGAAAGACAGGTAAATCACTGTTTAATTTGATCATGTATAACAACTACTTGCATCCCTTGTACACACCTGTCATCACTTAAACATCGATGAAAACTAGGACCCGCGCTACTACCAAATTACTCACAAGTCTCACTGACAGTTACTTGCTTTTATAATAGTCACCATAATAGTTAAATACTGAATTAAGTATGGAGAACAAGTTATAGGGGTCGAACGGTCTAAAACTGTGGTTTTCAATCTTAACTGTTCGCGAACCCCCAGTCCTCAGATATATATTCTTTCCAACTTTTACCTACCTCCCCTCTCCCCAAGGTTGTCGGTGAATAATGCAAGCTATACGTATTCTATAATCTAGATCTAAACTAAACTACATACAAAATATTGTACTAAGTATGAGGTTTAAATGGGAAATATGTATATATTTTTAAAATTTTACGTACCCCCAAATATATCTTTATGTGCCTCAGATTAAATACCAATGGTCTAAAATATCACTCTCGCAATACCTTGAGTTGCTGTTGATGAGAAGAAACCCGATCGGGCGTATTGACGGTGTTTTTCCCTCTTTCCATGCAAATGTCACCACATTTACTATAAATTCTACTCTTATGACACAAACCCACTTCGGTTGGCCGCATCGTCTAAGGTGCTACTCTAGCAGTAGACTAGACTGCCAATGACGGGGAGATCGAGGTTCGAATCTCGGTCGGGTGTACTGAGGGTGGTGTTTCTAAAATGGTTTTCCACTCTCCCTCCGCGCAAATGCAGGTACATTTCATATAAATATAACCATCCTCATCCCTAAAACCATCAGCGTAATTAGTAGTGTCTACATATGCGTATAACCCGAATGGGTATTAAGATGCTGTGCTAAAAAAACTTCAAGATTAACGTGAACTGGTAGCAAGATATGGTTAAAAATTATATAATTAATTACGGAAGTATCGGTCGTGTGTATAGGTAGTTAAGGGTTGGTATTAAAACTTATGACGCACGTTGCTCCTTGGCAAACACCAAACAATTGTCGACCCTCCCTGTACCTTCAACAAGATGGGGGAAAACTCTCTCCGGATGTTTTGATTTGTTTGTTTGCACCAGTGCAAGTAGTATAACTGTCCTAACAACTAGCGCTGACACTATAATTGAGAGCAGCCACTTAGCGACACTATCTTAACTATACACAAGACGTTTTACTAGGAGTAAGAAGAAAAGTATCGATACCATATTCATATTGGAAGAACAGTATCAATACCACTCATATCGAAAGATAAGTATCAAGACCATATTCATCTTGAAAGAAAAGTGTCGATAACATAATCATATTGAAAGAAAAGTATCAAGATCATATTCATCTTGAAAGAAAAGTGTCGATAACATAATCATATTGAAAGAAAAGTATCAATACCATTTATATCGGAAGATAAGTATCGATAACATAATCATATCGAAAGAAAACTATCAATATCATAATCATATCGGAAGAAAAATATCGATTACATAATCATATCGAAAGATAAGTATCAATACCATAATCATATTGGAATAAAAGTATCGATACATTTGTTGAACAGTGAGTGACCTTTAAGCCTGTACGAATCCAATATTTTCAACTTCGGATCGAATCATAATCTTTACGGTACTTACTAACTCAAATAAAATCCGAGTATGATATTTTAAAAGGAAAATGTTTTGAATCTTGATCTAATATTTTATAATGAAGTAGTGAAGTGTTATCAAATCCAAATCAAAAATTATGTTTAAATATATATTTTAAAATTTATTCCAGTCAAGAAATAAGATCAATAAACATTGCTCAAATAATGAATAGATTTTAAATATTACGAGACTATTGATTTTATAATATGGTCAAGTCAAATAACAATAGTAGAGTAAACTTACCCACATTTGATTGGAGGTATAGTCTTTAAAAAGTTAAACTATTCAGAATTAAGACTTTTTGATTAAAATTTCTAATCAATTTCCATCAAATCCAAATTTGATAACTTTTTGGATTGGAAATTTTCTATCACGATACGAAAATTTTTAATATTAAAATTCGGAGTTTCGAATCGAACACGCATCCTATCAAGTATCTGATTCAGAATTTCGAAGCCTTATACAAAATTTGCTTCACCATGCCTTGGACAAACTATTCAATAAAGTAGAAAAAGCACAAAAAAAAACTAATATCATAATAATGTATTTGCTTTGCTTTATCTATTTATTTGAAAAGTTTATTCACATAGTCATGTGGGTAAGATTTTTTTCCCACCACATCTTACTACCCGTTCGGGTTATAAGCACACATTAACTAAGCTAATGATATAGTAAGATAGAATTTCAGAAGAAACGTAACCAAATTTGCGTGAAGTTATAGTGGGAAACCATTTAGGAAAACCACCCTTAGTACACCCGGCCGGGATTCCAACCCGGATCTCCCTGTCACCAGCAATCCATTCTAACACGAGAGTGACGTGTTAGACTATGCGACCACCGCACCGGTGCGAGCTAAGAAGAAAATTCATGTTCAAACCATTCATTCGTGTTTTACATTTTAACAGAATTAGAAAATAAAAACCCGCCTCGGTGGCGTAGTTAGCTAACACACTGGTATCGTGTTGAGCTAGACAGCCGAAGACGGGGAGATAAAGGTTCGAATCTCGGTCGGGTGAACTGGGGAGGGGTTCCTAAATTATTTTCCACTCTCCCTCCACGCAAATGAGGGTTCACTTCTTCTAAATTCAACTTATCTATTCCTAACCTATTAGAGTAATTAGTACTTAAGCGTATAGCCCGAACGGTTAGTAAGACGCTGTGCTAAATAATAATAATAAATAGATAAAACCAAATAAAAGCATTGAAACTGGAATGGAGACTTGACAATTGTTTGTAAGAGAATAGAGTATAAAGGGTCCTCCAATAATTTGATTAGTACTTCCACCGAGTCTTAATACACGTTCGAGCTATACCACGGCCATGACGTTAAATTTAGAGGAAATGCGTGGAGGGAGAGTGAGAAATAATTTAGTAAAAAAAATATTTATCCCATTACTAATATCGAGGAGACAAACCCCTCAACCATGCGGTTGTAATATTAATTAAGTTGAGAAAACCTGCCTTGTTGGTTTAGTGAACTATGGTCAATTTCGTAATAAACTGGACTGCCGATGATAGATTGATCCAAGTTTGAATCCTGGTTGAGTGTACTGAGGGCGGTTTATCCTAAATGGTTTTTCACTCTCCCTCCATGCAAATACGGGTACACGTCCTCTAAATTAAACCTTCAGCATCCCTAACACGTTGGAGTAAATTAGTATAAGTATAGCTCGAATGGGAAGTGAGAAAAGGTGCTAAGAAAAAGTAAGTTGAGTTTCTGAATGTAAAATACTAGATTATTTTTTAACAAAAACTAATAAAAAATCAATACAACCTTTTGTAAAACAGATTTGTAATGTCAATCAAAAAAACTGTAGACGAAAACTCTTTGCACGGGGATGTAGGGAACGCGAGAGAAGATCAGTGTTTTTTGCAGTTTTTGTAGCAAAACTTTTTTTTTTTACCAAAATAAATCAAATATTGCTCCAGTACAGAATTTAATATTCTTCACATGGTGATATCAACAGTTGTTAAATATATGTTATGAGCATAGTGGTATTATAATGAGAAACATTTTTAATGAAGATAATATTTTGTCATTAAATTCCAGGACACCTTGACAGATATTCAAGAATTGTTGACAACACTATGTGAAGAAAATTAAACTCTATGACTCTACTGAAGAATTATTTGATTTATTATAAACAAAAATAGTTTTGTTATAAAAACAGCAAAAATACTGACCTATTCTCGTATTCCCTACATCCCCATCTTAATTATGACTTCATTAATTAGCTCAGCGATTAATTTTATGTTTATATTCGGAACAATTTGACTTGTACTGGGTGCAGGAAATGGCGTGTCCTGGGGCAGTTAAAAAACTGGTGGATTCTCAGCTAACATCACACACACATCTATCAAAACACATCAACTGTCTAGGTCGTAAAATGTCAAAGGTCATCGCCAGGTCATGAGGACTTTAATCTCGATAAATTCCCCTATGCAAGTGAAATTTCAAAAAATCCTTGTAAGAAACAAAAGGTTTGAGCTAAGATTTTTTTTTAAAGTTAAAAACTGTGACCGCTAAAGTTATAAATACTCAATCTGTTTTTATTTTTATTTTTTTGTGTCTTCCATGTAGAATGTGATTTGTAATATTGCCTTGAAATTTAGCCGTTTTTTTATTTTTTTAAATGAATAATTTATAGTTGGAACAAATTACAAGAAATAGTTAAGGGACAACTAGAAATATAAATTAATATGGATTTCAGAACGTGTAAATCTGCTTTTACTGGACAAAGAAGAATTGGCTACCTTTTAAATAAAATCGGTCATTACCACAATAATCCATTTATATAATATCTATGGATATAGAATTCAGAGGAAATGCACTCGCACAATTTATAAAAAAAATAATCTCAGTACATTCATCCGAGATTCGAATCCAGATGTCCCTGTTACTGGAAACCCGGACTATTTGAGCTTGACATTTAGACCACGTGCCCACCGGGACGGATATTGGTGACTATACATTGAGTCAGAACTTTGACAAAGTCTATTAACGATTTAATCCAATGGATGAGGGTACTTTTATAGGAAGTTTGTTGCTATTTTAATACCACGTCCTATTAACCGTTTCGATCATACGCATAGTTATGTACTAATTAGACTAACGCGTTAGAGATGAAGAAGGTTGGATTTAAAAAAACGGATACCCGCATTTTCGTGAAATACGGGCATTTAGGTGTTAAAATCCCGTGTGTTTAAATTAATTAATTAATTTAATAATAATTTTAGCACCGCGTCTTACTACCCGTTCGGGTTATACGCTTAAGTACTAATTACACTAATGGATTAGGAATTGGGAAGGTTGAATTTAGAGGAAGTGAACCCGCATTTGCGTGGAGAGAGAGTGGTAAACCATTTAGGAAAAACCACCCCCAGTTCACCCGACCGAGATTCGAACCTCGATCTCCCCGTCCTCGGTGATCTGACTCAACACGACTCGCCCGTTAGCCAACTACGCCACCGAGGCGGGTTTTAAATTAATGAAATATCGGTTAATATCCCCAGAACTACGTGGCCTGGAACTCTTGCCCTACTACCTAGGCACAGGCCCGGATTAAGGCATGTACCAAGTGTGCCCGAAGTTAAGGGCCCCCGCCCGCCTGGCAAATAAATCATTTTTAACTTGTCATATTTATTTTGGTATAATATAACATTTCAATATTTTTCTGCTTTTTTCGTAAAATTTATCCCAAACTAGTCTAGAAATTTCCTGATCGAAGGGCGCCGATAGCCTGGTATTACGTGGAATCGGACAGTCCGTGCTTAAAAATTAACGCAACCTTTACTTTTGGCAAACTGAAAATAGTACATGTTTGCAGACGGTACTGTTGACTTTTGACATAAGAATAAACATAGATTTTTTTATTGACAATAATTTCTGAGGTAAAATAATAAAATTATTAATATTGAAGAGTTAATTAAATGTGACGTGAGAATTTTTTTTAATATACTAATACTATTACTATTTTATCTGCAGATGGCGGACTACATAAAATGCAATTACACTGAAATAGTCTATAATTATATAATGTCCAGTATTATTATATTATTAGCTATTAATGTACAGTACTATAATCGACTCATTATATAATAGACTGTATAGTTTAACAGTAACTATGGTATAAATAATTAATATGTTAACAACAAAACTCACGGTACTCACCATGATTGCTAAATGTTTGCAAAAAAGTTTGTCTCTAAACAAAACTATCCGTGTAAGATGTATATATAAGATTTACAATCATTCATTGGGGAACTAACTTCTAAGGGCCCCCAAGTTATACTTGGCATAGGGCCCCAAAAGTGTTAATCCGGGTCTGACTACCCATCCTCCCTGGTAGTACCCCCTGCAGCAGTAGCAGGTCCAGCATCTTCACTCCCCTGTCCTCCAACTCATCTCACGCAATCATAGGGAACGTCTCCATGTGGCAGAAGCAGGTCTAGTATCTTCACTCCCCTGTCCTCCACCTCATCTCACGCAATCATAGGGAATGTTTCCATGTAGCAGTAGCAGGTCCAGTATCTTCACTCCCCTGTCCTCCACCTCATCTCACGCAATCATAGGGAACGTCTCCATGTGGCAGTAGCAGGTCCAGTATCTTCACTCCCCTGTCCTCCACCTCATCTCACGCAATCATAGGGAACGTCTCCATGTGGCAGTAGCAGGTCCAGTATCTTCACTCCCCTGTCCTCCACCTCATCTCACGCAATCATAGGGAACGTCTCCATGTGGCAGTAGCAGGTCCAGTATCTTCACTCCCCTGTCCTCCACCTCATCTCACGCAATCATAGGGAACGTCTCCATGTGGCAGTAGCAGGTCCAGTATCTTCACTCCCCTGTCCTCCACCTCATCTCACGCAATCATAGGGAACGTCTCCATGTGGCAGAAGCAGGTCCAGTATCTTCACTCCCCTGTCCTCCACCTCATCTCACGCAATCATAGGGAACGTCTCCATGTAGCAGTAGCAGGTCCAGTATCTTCACTCCCCTGTCCTCCACCTCATCTCACGCAATCATAGGGAACGTCTCCATGTGGCAGTAGCAGGTCCAGTATCTTCACTCCCCTGTCCTCCACCTCATCTCACGCAATCATAGGGAACGTCTCCATGTGGCAGTAGCAGGTCCAGTATCTTCACTCCCCTGTCCTCCACCTCATCTCACGCAATCATAGGGAACGTCTCCATGTGGCAGTAGCAGGTCCAGTATCTTCACT